>CAUYQU010066285.1:0-26261 GCA_963574635.1 Cheracebus regulus | reverse complement strand
TTCGTCCCCTATTCCTTCCTGTCTCCATTGTTAAACACAATTATTGGCATAAAAGAGGTTTTTAATACCCATTTTTAGACTGTATTCTAGCCTGGGCAATAAAACAAGAATCCCATTCTCTCTCCCTCTTTCTCTTCCTCTTTCTAAAAAAAAAAAAAAAAATACCTTCAAAACATCAGTTGCTAAACTTTTAAAACTGTAAACATAATTAATAAGAAAATCTAAGGACATTCTATTTTCTAAGATTTTAAGATACGTTCCTCAGATATATTCCTGAAATATAAAGAACACATAACCACTTTGGAATGCTTCTAGCTCCATGTCAAGGTTGCTGATTTCTAGAAGTCCCGTCATTAGCAATAAAACACTGAATCCTCTTACGTGGCGGTACTGAAGGAGTTCTTAAGGTATTGGGGCTTAATCTGGTAGAGTTAACCTGCATTTTCTACTGCAGAACATACTCAAGGTCAAGCTCTTGTTAATAGGTTTTAAAATCTCTTCTACCCACTTAACCCTGAAACAGCCTGAATGACTACACTCCTTTAGAATATTTGCATTGGTTTACTATGGCTTCTGGGTTCTTCTTTGCTCTGAACAAAAGACCTGAGACAGTCCTGTAGCCTCTCCTAATGCAGGCAGCTTTGGCTAGTCCTCCCATACAGAGACTTGCCTCTCTCCCAAAGCACCTGCAACAAAATCCTTGCTGAGAGGAGGCTTGTTGGGAGGAGAAAGTGGGGCAGAATGTCACCAGTTACACTTTAGGAGTGATGTAAAGGAAAGGAACCGTAGATAAAATGTGTGGGGCTTCCTGGAACAGGCTCTCTCTGCTTTATCTCCCTGGACTGAAGGAGCTGATCCCGAGATGTTGACTCCCAGCTCCCGGCCCTGTGTTTACACTCCTACGGGTGTGCCAGATGGCTTAGAGAAAACAGAACACAAGCTCCCAGGCGCACTTATCAGATGCGGAGCCAGGATGAGGTGCTGAGCTGCTGCTGCACACAGTCTTGACAGGAAAAGGATGCCATTCCACTTTAAATTTAAAGGATGTGCCTGCATAACACACAGCCTCACCTGGGCCTCTGCACCCTGCACACAGTTCACAAAGCCCATGGTTTACCGCAAGCACAGTATCCTCAGATGTTAAAGTGGCCTGAATGACTTAAAATAAATGTATTCTCTAAAACTGGAACATGGAAAGTGTGTGGGGAGCAATTTGCCCTTAAAGATATTGTCGAAGGACTTCAGGGAATTTTAGAGATTGACTTTACAGATGGCAGAGACTTCTTCACTCACTTGTGTGAAAACAGCATCTTAGACTCAAAGTCAGCAAATGAAAAAGAGGGAAAACTGAATCTAATCAGTACCGAGTTGAACCATTAGAAATGACCAACTTTGTAGATGGAAAACAGTCAAATATTGGCAGTTTTACATGGCTTGGCTCATTAGAAGAGTTATTTAGGTTATAGACTATAGTGATGTAGGCTGGATCTAAAATGAGGAACATCTCAGTCAAACCCAGCACTGTGAGGTGTTGGCAGGAAATGAGAATGTTCCTGCAAGCACCGGAGTAGGCTTGGCTCCTCCCTGACAGTTTTTGTTTCAGGAAGAATGACAGAAAAGAGGAAATTTACTAAAGCTCTAAGGGATATGATTGTCAGGAAATTCTCCCTGCAAGTGCTGTGTAATGTCCCTGGGATTGTAGCTATTTGGAAGCTGAGGATTTGCCTTCCATTTTTAACAAGCAATCAAATTTAGCATGAGAATTCACCCTGATTGGGAAGTAACCAGAAGGTTCCAATGTCAGTGTTATTTTCTTTGAGGTAACTGCATACGGAAGGTTGACATTTGTGACTGCATCTCTACCAAACAAGTTCAGATGGCCAGGATCCCCACACCCACACCTGAGAGATCCATGCGGTGCTGCCAGTGGGCCAGTGAGCTTCTACATGCCCACAAATGAGAAAATAAGCAGACCAGTTCTGCAATGGCTGCTGGCCTGCTGGGTGCTGAGAAGACCCAATAAGTAGGGTCCCACAATAGGATTCTGTTTTACTCATTATAAATTCACAGTACGTGGGGCTCACTGTGCTTTCGTGCTAATTCTGGCTGTCTGTTGGTCAGAACTTTTCTAACTCCGCTCCACTGCCTTCGTGGTCAGCCTAACTGCAGGTCGCTGCTTGTTCTCACAGGGTTTTCTGATTGTTTGTCGTTTTCTTTTTAAAGCAACACGCAACCTCAGTAACCACAAAGTAAGCTTTTAAAGCAACCTGTTCTTGCATGTGTCATGGTTATGAGTCCTAATGTGGTTTCTTTTCTTTCATAAACCAGTTATTGACTTTAAAAATCTTAGAAAATATTTAATGAAACCAGTGTAAAAAGTGCTGTGAGGGTTTGAAGTGTCCTTCGGTATTCCTTTCACCTTCTGGCATGAGGGGAAATGGTCCAATCATTCACTCTAAAGTCAGATACCAAGGTGTAAACACGGGTGATGCATTTTAGTGCTCTAAGCCTCAGTTTTTTCCTAAGTCAATGGGAATAATAAGATGTACCCAAATAAATATGTGATCAAAGTGATATGGGAAGGGGACAAGGAAGGGCTGAGTAGAGAAAGGCAGGTCCCTGGCTAGGGCTTCACCCTCAGGCCAGTGCCCATGGTCCTAGGTGAGGACAGGCACTCCTGCTTTCACATCCAAATGTTGCATTTTCCAAGAGCACCTGGGCCCGCCATGCCGCCATCCTGGGCCTATAAAAACCCGAGATCCTAGCAGGTAGATGCACAGTGGCTGGACATCAAGAGGACGTCCAGGGCAGCAAGCCAGTGGAAGAGCACACAGACAGACGCCAGCAGGTCATCGACTGGCAGAACGATACGGAGTTTGGCTGGGGCAGTTGGAGGAGAGCCTGGGTCACTGAGCAGCCTGGCTCCAGGGAAACCCATCTCCCTCTGGCTCCCCCATCTGCTGAGAGCTACTTCCACTCAATAAAACCTTGCAGTCATTCTCCAAGCCCACATGTGATCCAATTCTTCTGGTACACCAAGGCAAGCACCCGGGATACAGAAAGCCCTCTGTCCTTGCAACAAAGTAGAGGATCTAATTGAGCTGGTTAACACAAACCACCTAGAGACGGCTAAACTAAAGGAGTACCCTGTTACATATGCCCACTGGGGCTTCAGGAGCTGTAAACATCCACCCTAGACACTGCCGTGTTGGTTGGAGCCCCACAGCCTGCCTGTCTGTATGTTTCCTTAGAGGTTTGAGCAGTGGGACATTGAAGAAGTGATCCACTCCCCCTGTCATGTGCCCTGCGAGGGGGGCAAGGGAATCTTTCCCGTTTCAAAATAAGCACTCAGTGAATGCTCACTATCATTGTCACTATTATAATCATTATTGCTATTATTAATCCTGATTCCAAAATACCTTCCCTGTAAATTACAGTTTATATATTGCTCTGCAATCTCGACTAAGTGGATTCCTTTTCACAGTACAGTACCATTCAGAAGTGGGTGACTAGTAATTGTGACAGTGACTTACTCCCACTAACATTATGTAGGGAGCAGCAATGCACAAAGGACAGAATAAAACGTCTCACTGTCTCCAGAATCTTCCAACTAACACCAAAACTATTCATTTTCCCACCAAGCATTATTACATAATGTTTTATTTTGATCCCTGATATTTTTAATTTTTAAAGATAATTCTGTGGATAATGTAATTTCACCATCTTGTGCATTTTGTTTGTTATCGTTTCCTTGCTAGAATTCATAATGAGGAAAATTTCTAACCTCAAGAGTAGAAATAGAAACAAAGACAAATAATTGTCCTTGGTTGGCTCTCTACGTAGATGGCAGAACACTAGACACCTGTTTAAAAACCAGTGATGCCTCCTGAGGTAGAAAGAAGACAGACAGGAGGAAAGGAGACAAGCTCAGTATATGAACATCTTGTTTTGTTACATCCTCCGTTATCATGTAATTATGATCAAACTAGCTGGCACTAAACTTCAAAATAAAGCAGAATAGTATAGGTTCTTTAATTTGGCGCTTAAAACAAGATGCTCCAGGGATGGCACAACCCTGACCTCCGCGGAACCGGTAGGACGGCACCACAGCACACTGGTTTTTCCTGCCACCTGTAGCCTTTCTATTGTGCCACCTGACCTTCAGGTCTGTAACCCAGGTGCCCTTCTTCCTCTCTGTTCTGACCAGCTCAGCCCCTAAGCCTTAGTGAGACGGCGGGGGCCAAAGGCATCTAAAACTGCTGCTTTCAGTAATTGATAGTCTTGTCTACTTCATTGAACTTGATTTACTTTAGCGGAATCTCTGTCTTCATTTTTTCTACTCAGCACAAGGTATTTGAATTTTGCCCCTCACCTATTTCAGCCCTATTTCTGTTATGCATTTTCTGAGTATTATAATGCTTATCATCCATTGCTTTTTGACAAGGTGACACTTGAACCATCCCCAACAGAGAAGAGCATGGTCCCAATTTTAGAAATCCCTGGAGTCAAGGCTATTTGAGGAACACTTTCAAGATAATGAAGAAGTTGTCCTTCTAGGAAAACAATTTTTCTGCAGCTTGAGTCCTGAGTACTTTAAATGCTACCGATTGTTCCTCTCAAATTGAGAGCTTCTCCTGCATATTTGAAATATATTAGTTCATTCAACAAATAATGAGCGATCAGAGCAAACAATTTAGTCCTGGAATACAGCATCCATTTGTTTTCATTTTCTGCCCAAATTTCAATATCTTAATTAGGGTTGCCAGAGTTAGCAAATAAAAATACCGGAATGCCCAGTTAAATTTGATTTTCAAATAAACATCAAATAAAAGTGAAGTAGAAGTATGTCCCATGTAATATTTGAAATATATTGCTATCAAACAATTATCTAAATGTATAACTTTAACTATCATCCTCTGTTTTACTGGGCAACCTGTGATTTTTTTGATTACCTTAAGACCAAATTTGAATGTTTTTCCAGACTAAATCTTAATCCACATTTCTATCAGGAAATGATTTTTGTTTGAGCCTCTTTTGCCTTCCCACTAACCCAGATTTAAAATTGTTTTCTTACTAGTTGTTTAATTACCTCTCATCTGGAACTTAAAAACAACAGACATATTTGTGTTTTTCACAAATTGACTTATGAATGTGAGTCAGCATAGAAAAGACAAATTCATCCTGTTCATTTAAAATATGTTCAGTCCTTGAGTACCTGCCTTCAATTCCTGTCAGTTTCTAACTTGATTTTTCTCTAGTTGTGTGTGGTAAATAGCAGAAATACATACCAGTGAAAAATGAATAGAGGGACATGTGAAGTTAAATGCAAGGCAGATTCATACAGTACTCTTATCCATCCATCACTATTTTTCTATGAGACTCTGATGGTCTGATATAGTGAACCCAGGTTCAAGGTGAATTATTGAGCATCTTTGGGAAAATGCAAATTAGAGCAGGCAAACTGATTTTAGCACTTCAGGTATACTAAATTAACTAGCACAATAAACTGCAGGAAAAAAAGATCATTTCCCCTTTGATTTATAACATAGTAGCAGCTTCTTATTCAACTGCACATTAGGTCATTTGCTGGGATATCTTTCTACAGTGAATGATAAACACAGCTAATATTTAACGGCAACCTTTTTTTCAAGAAGACAATCTTAAAAATACCTTGAAATAATTGGGAATAATGAAATAAAAATGATTTTCATAGATCTACTTTTATTTTATTGGAAGAAAATATTGTCTTAGGAACACTGGAGAGTTTCTTCTAACACATCCATTATTTATCTACAGGCATGTACATAAACAGACCAAAAGAGCCAGACATCAACAATCGCCATTTCCTCTTGACTTGTGTGACCTCATTTAAGGCAGACCTTCTCTCTAATCTATTAGATTATACAAAATGAACAGCATAAGCATAGACAATATTGTTAAGGGTCAAGAAAGGCTCAGTGTTCTCATTAGCAAGAGGCTGTGAATATATGAGAAAACTTCATCAGTGAGACACCCGGGCTGCCAAGGAGGCAATTAGGAAGGACTTTTGTTATTGTATTTTTCTTCCTGAAAAGTTTTTTAAAACTAGTTCATAATTTATTTTTCAGTACTTATTTTGGCCTCTTAATTAAGTAGGAGGGTTCACTGGGTAGCAGAGAGCTGTCTAAATATTTTCTTCAAATTCCATTTACAGCTTTTCAGAAGGCTCTTTGTGAGGACAAATACAACAGACTTTAAAATGGACAGGATGGTTCTAAATCTTGGTTGTGGTATCCTTTGAAGGATGAATCAGTACAGGAAGACAATATTAGTAAATTGCTCTTTTCACAGTTATGGATAAGCAATTATTCTATTGAGTACATTAATAAGACAATAGCTTCATCCAATATGTTTCACAACTTACTGGAAAATTTACCTTTAAAAAGTAACTCTATTGCTAAGGGATGAGTATTCTAGGATAAAAGTGTTACTCCTGCTAAGGCAGTAACAAATAAGGAATCCATGGATAACAAACTTGAACTCAAATAACTTAAGTAGTGCACATTTTTCTACATGTTTTTCAATGTTATTATGTAATCCCATGCCTAAATCATCTTAGAAAATGGATGCTTCTCAGAGAGACTGGATTATGTGACCTGATTTGAATATTAGTCTCACTGTTTAATAGCTGTTACTACCAGAAACATCTCAACTCAAAGCTAAATATTACATATTTTCATGTAGCCTAATTCAACTTAATTTAATACAAGAAGTGCATGCTTGCTGGGGATCTAGTTCTATGCCAGGTAAGGAAAATAGAGGTTGTAAGAGAACTAAGATGACAGCACTATATAGAAGAAGATATACAGAGGTAATGAATGAGTATAAGTAAATTGCAACATGCTCTAGGGCAGACAGAGAAATGATGAGATTATTGTCCGTAACTCCTATTATATCACAGTTGGGGAGAGTGAATCCTCAGATGATCCTTAAAGGAAGACAGTCATCAGAGAGCACTTTAGAAAGGTGATTTAGGAAGAAAGACCAGATGGTGAAACTGGGGAAGAGTTGTTCACCATCTTCCACAGTGGACAAGTGCTAAATTGCTGCAATGAGCTCTTAAAAGTCAGGGACCATAGCTTATCCTTCTTTAACCCAATTCTTGACATCAGTAGGTGCCCAATATGTATTTTTTATAGGAATGCATGGTGTGTTCTGGGCCCCATTTCTACCAAAAGGACTGTTTAAAAGTTCATTCCTTTGATTCAAGGCTTTGGAAACTTCAAGATATCCTTCAAAAATGAAGGAAGGACATCCTTTTGATTCTTCTCAGCTTTCCATATTTGGTTGAGGATTAGTCTACTTGCACTAGGTCTATAGTAGAGCATAGGAAGAAAGGGGCAGGCTGTGGTTTCATGTTTTGCTATATGCTTTTCTCATCTTCACAAAAAACCTTATAATACAGACATTTTAGTCTCCATTTTACAAATCAGAAATTAGTGGATCAGAGATGTTAAAATAAGTTGCGCATGACCATGGAGATAATAAATGATAAATCAAGAGAGTGATCCTAAGCCTGTTTGGCAGCTGTTATGCTTTCACGTGTTCCATACTGCCTAGCACAAAGCTGACCTGGAGAGAGGTCTGGGTGGGTATTTGAAAATCCTGTTGGTTGAGAGGATCTGGCCATTGATTCCCTCTCAACACCCAAGTTTTGGATGAATTAGTGGCCTACTAAAGCAGAGGGACTAGCAGAAGGCTTTGAAAGGCAAGCTCAGCTTCTTTTTCATGTTGCTTCAGGTTGAAGCTACTTGATGCATATGCGTAACAAACACATTTCACCAAGGATAGCAGAAGATCTCATAGATTCTTTAGGCCCTGATGTTTCTGATGAGGTATTGGTCTTACACTTACCAGCTCTCCAGTCTTATACAGGGAGCATCATTGCTAAACCTTTTTTTCTCATATGTGAAATGGATTGTAAAACAACTGAGATGATAGTTGGAATCCATCATAATAATGTATGTGATTATGTTTTATAATGTAAAGTTTTCTAGAAGTATAAGGTATTACTCATTACAACAAGAAATTTAGCTGAACTAAATGACATCAAAGTCAGAAAGGATGTCACCGTATTTGTAGTTTTCTTTCAAAGAGACATCCTAGCTTTGGGTGTCTTCTAGAAGTTCAATTCATTTTGAAAATGAATAAGAGTTTTCCAGGCAGAAATTATCTTTCATCTGGGAAAGACTGACAATACATATTCAGTAGTACTAAAGAGAAAAATTTTATTCAGACCATTCTTTTTTTATAGATCCAAATACCAAACTGTTTCAATACCACTGGCTTGAAACTAACATTTCACCAAGGTGTAAGGATTTTATTACATTGCTCTGAGTTGATATTTCCATCTGTATCTCAAAAATCCCTAATTCTATTTATTCTCTAGACTCACAAATACACCCTGCAGCAGGCACATGATCACCCACAGAGTTTTGTTTATTACCTTGGATTTTAACTGAGTTAGGATTCATGCTCCTTACAGTCATTGAGGATGTTCTGGCAAGTCGATGCAAAATGCATTTAGATAATGACTCTGCTGTTCCGATGTTGGTTAGCTATTCATATGAGATGCAATTATTGTGTTTACTTCTTCATGCAATGAAAACCATTAATGACAGCATCCAGTCATTAAGATAGGATATTATAGAAATTTTGAGATGATTTTCTGTTGCTCTTTTTTCATTCAGGTTTTCACACTCAGTGGATAACAGAGCAGTGCTATTGATCCCTCCTCTTACAGGAGTCACCATAAACAAGTTCCATTTCAGTCTGTCAACATATTTCTCCTTATGAAAATTTTCTTGGTACAGACTCCTCTGATAAAATGCTCCACCTTTTTCTAGAAGGATGGCTTTGAATTGGTTAGCATATTATTAACTCTTTCTCGGGGTAATAGATGTCATTTGCTGACAAAATTGAACTCAACATCAAACTCTTGATAGAAAGGAGTAAAAGAGACAATATTGGTATGCATCAGGAAGATAATTTAATTTCTTTATCTTTAAATTTAACTTTACCAAGGATATCATTTCTTTCATTCTGTTTGGCAAATAACTGGTACTTGGAGAAAATTCGTAACATTTTTTTTCTTGCACAGTGAGAGATTAAACAGCTCATCTCTCCAAACATACTCTCAAGGAAATTATATTTCCTACCCAAGGTGAATGACAGTGGAAACCACTTCAAATGAATCATCATACAATCAAACCTTAGATTTATTGAAGTACTGATTTTACACTGTGCATTTGCAAACATTGTAGAAAATACACAAAAAAACATCATGAAGCTTCATGGTATTTGGTAGTGCTTTGTTTGTTAATTAACCCATCCATGAATTCAGTAAATACTTATGGAGAAATTATTTTGAGCAACTATTTAAAATGGCAGAAGTGATATCAAGAAGGCATTTCTTGTCTTCCAGGAATTTACAATCTAGTTGAGTGATTGGCATGTACATTTATAACCACAATCATATAATACAGTGATGCAAAGGATGTATTATGATCCTGAGGGTAGGAAAGCATTGCTTACAGCAACAGCAAGAGGAGTATTCCTTTTGTCTAATATGACAAACAGAACAAAATCCTTTTTGATGGGTCACTTATCAGACCTGCGTGGTCAGTGTCCTTGCAATACATTGTTAGATATATTTAACAATGTATAAATAGCAAGTTAGTAATGTGAAATGCAAATGTAATAGTAAATGTATAAATATCAGGTTAGTAATGTGAAAGTGCTTCTGAGGGGAGGAGATACCTTATTCATTCAACAACTATATACTGAGCACCGACCATTCACTTGGAACTATTTTCAGATCTGGGCCATCTTAGAACAAACAACTGAAAAAGAACCCAGCTTCCTTTATATCTGGATTTTATATTCTAGTGAAGGAGAGCAGATAATCAACACTTTAAAATGCATACTGTAGTGTTGACAGTGGTAAGTGTTTAAAAGAAAAAAATAAGTAGGCTAGGAGATAGAAAATGACAGCACAGCCACTTTGGATGTGTGGCTAGGGGCTAGGGAAGGTTTTTGAAACAGAAACCAGAGAACAAAGACCTAAATACAGGGAGGGAGGCCATGAGTCTGTGCTATTTACTAAATTCATATAATTTTTCAGCAAGCACACATTGTACTAAGGATCAAAGATGAATAAGGCCTATCTCCTGACTTCAAGAAGCTCATCGACCATTGAGGAAGGTCGAATTCCATAAATAATACAGGAGTAAGCATAAATGGAAACACATAATAAAAACCACAACACAAGCACTGTAGCAAAATGAGTATCATATGCTACAGAGGCAAGAAGGAGGAAGCTTTGTGTTCTACTAAACAGCTGTCTCCTGGAGGAACTTTATAAGCCAGGCTAAGAAACTTTGATTTAATTCTGAGAGTTGAGGGAAACCACAGGAGTGTTATGAGCAAAGATGTAACATATTTAGTGCTTCTAGAGGATTGCTCTGGCAGTCTTCTTGAGACCTGAAGAGGGACAAGCAGAGAAGCAGAGCTACCAGTTTGAGCTACCATTAGACAGCAGTGGTCTCAACAAAACAGGATGGTGACTTAGACCAGCCATGGATGCAAGTAGCAGCATTCTAGACATGCTCAATAGATGGGGACAACAGAGTTAGTCAATATATTGGATGTGGGTAAGAGGGGATTCAAGGTATGTTTGCAATGTTAGCCTTCAAGCTTGTGGACATCTACTTTTACCTTCTCATATCACTAATGATGCATTTATTATGTCATTTAGAACATGAGGTATTATTCCATAAAAACTGGAGAAACAAATTTCTCTGAATGGAATCAGTTTCACAGTATCTGTAGAAGATAGTACTACTAGTGCTTTGTTATTGAGTTATTTAACATTCTTAAATGGTGGCGGTTATGGCAAATGCTGGCTTTGATAAGGAAGTGGGAAATATTCATTTGATGAGTGTATTAGCATGAGTTCTCAAGAGGGACAGAACTAATAAGGTGATGTATATAAAAGGAAAGTTTGTTAAGGAATATTGACTAGCATGATAAATAGGTGAAGTAGCACAGCAGGCTGCCTGCAACCTGAGGGGCAGGGAAGCCAGTCCGAGTCTCAAAACCTCAAAAGTAGGGAAGCTGACAGTGCAGCCTTTAGTCTGTGGTCAGAGGTCTGAGAGCCCCTGGCAAACCACTGGTGTAAGTGCAAGAGTCCAAATGCTGAACAACCTGGAGTCCAATTTTCAAGAGGCAGAAAATATATGGAATGGGAGAAAGATTGAGGCCAGAACACTCAGACCAGTCTGCTCTTTCCATGCCTGCGTTTATGCTGGCACTTGAGTAGATGGTGCCCACTCAGACTGAGGGTGGGTCTGCCTCTCCCAGCCCACTGACTCAAATGTTAATCTGCTTTGGTAACACCCTCACAGATGCACCCAGAAATGGTACTTTGCATCCTTCAATCCAATCAAGTTGACACTCAATATTAACCACCACAATGAGTGAGTTAGTGGATAGAAATATTTTATAGAATGTAGTGAAGGAAGGCATATTAGCCCTTTCACGCCAATAGCATGCCTACAACTTTTGCCTTCTGAAGCAATCATATTTGTTCAAATGTATATCAAGCTCCAGAAAAGTTGATCAGAACCAAGCAATTCCTCTTCAATGAGTTATTCTTCCCCAAGCTATCCCTCTGTTTCTCTCTTCATGATTCAGTTAACTCTTCAAGGACACATATAAAAGCTTTAGCCCGTTTTCCTTTTTGTCAGTTCTCCATTACCAATACATAAAACATTATTCATTTTATAGGTTTTGTGGGATATACTTTTGCTCTCAGGAAGTTCTTTTCTTTATATCTAACACTAATATTTATTACTCCCATTAATTTTTATCACTCCTTTTTAACTGATGATAAAAAATGGTTGCCTATAAGTAGCATCCTTTCTACAGCATGGGAGAAAAAGTCATTGGATATATGTCTTTTGGAAGACTTCCATTAAGGTAGTCCCTAACTTTTCTTATGTGGTCAGTCATTAATTCCTCTTTCTCACTGTTGTCTTCTGATTACTCTTCAAGGTCTCTGTCTATCTCTTAAGTCCTAAAATAAAGAGATAATAATTCTAAAAGATTGACAATGTTCTAGAGAATTACAAATATTATCTCATGTATTAGTTCATGTTTATGCTGCTGATAAAGATATACCTAAAACTGGGTAATTTATAAAGGAAAGAGGTTTAATTAACTCATGGCTCCACATGGCTGGGGAGGCCTCACAATCATGACGGAAGGCAAAAAGGAGCAAAGTCACGTCTTACATGGATGGTGGCAGTCAAAAGAGCTTGTGTAGGGGAAGTCCCTTTTATAAAACCATCAGATTTTGTGTAACTTATTCACTATCATGAGAATAGCATGAACAGACCCACTGCCATGATTCTATTACCTCCCACAACCCGTGGGAATTGTAGGAGCTACAATTCAAGATGAGATTTGGGTGGAGATGCAACCAAACCATATCGTCTCATATCATTATGCTCAATTTTCTTATGAGGAAACTTAGAGAGACTATGTTATTATACTTGTCAAAAGTCACACAGCTAATAACTTAGGGCCAGATCAGAGGTTGAAGCTTAGTTGCATGATGTCAGAGATTGTGCTGCTTATCAATACCTAAGTAAATGTCTCACAAGCACTGTTTGTTTGGATGGTTTGTTGCTTGACTTGGTTTCTTTACTTTTCTCCTGCTCTAGTCTGCTTCTGATAAACACCTCAGGGACTGTTTCAAACTATCCGTATTCTCCTTCAACTCACTGTTTTACTCTAGCCTTTTATTTTTATAAGATCACCTTCTTTCACTTGTTACAGAGAAAATTGAGGTATTAGCTCTTAACTTCCGCAGGTTCCTGTTTATTCTTCAGAGCTTAACTCATGCAGCACACACCCAGGCTCACAGCATCAAACTGTCTAGGAAAGAGACTGAGGTCGACGCTTCCTGTGATGGGTCAGTGTCCAGTGTGACCTCTAGCACTCTACTCTGTCATTATGTTTTTCTCTGCTGACTGTTCAGTCTTTCCCTTTTATCCACTTCTGCCAGTCTTAAAAATATATGCCAATGTCCTCACCTAAAATTTCTTCTTTAAAATATACTCCCTTAAATAATTGCCCTTATTTATGTTTCCTTCACCAACAAACTTTTTGAAACATTACATCGTGTTTCCACTTTCTTAAAAAAATATTTTCTTAATTAAAATTGCAATTAAAATCTGATTTACTCCACTACCAATCTCAAGGAAGTAATTTTTCTAGTGTGGCCTGTGGCCAATTGCAAATCAATCTTCACCTAATCTCTAACCAGCCTCCTTTGGCCTTGTGGCCGGCCTCTCTCATGCCTTTCCTCCTCTTCACCGATTTTTTTTTCTGGTTTCCCTCTGTGGCTTCTGCTTTTTCTTGGCATTCTTTTCTGTTTTTAGCCTACTTACTTGCCTTATTTGATCTCATATTTTCCCAGGACTTTACCACTGACAGGATGCTGACCCCCCAAATCAACGTCTTCACATGTGTCTTTCTCCTGAGTGCCAGGCCCTCTTTTCCAGCTGCCTGATAGTGCTGCTTGATTGTTTTTGTTATTCTGACTTTCATATGCTCCAAATGGAAGACAGCATGCTTCTTTCCTCATTCCAAACCTGTGCTTCCCTATCTTGGCTAAGGGCGTCATGGTTCATTCTTATTTTTCAAGAAGAACACTTGGGCTTAATTTTTTCATTTTGTCCATTCTGTCTGGACAATAACTTTTAATAAGAAGTTATGTCCCACTTCCATGCCTTTACTTTAAAAACTCCTACTTGACCTGGAACATTCAGATTTTATCTCCTCTATTACATTTCCCAGATGCTCCATAGCAGTAAGTGGCTCTGTTTTCAGCATTTTCTTGGAACTCCAACAAGTAATCTATCCTCATGTGTATGTGTTTAGCTTTCTCTATTGGCTGTAAGCTTCCTAAGGGAGGTGAGCTTGTTAATCATTTTCTCTACCATCTACCACATAGGAGATCCTTAATATATGTTTGTAAAATAACTGCTTGTCTTCTTTAATGTCTCACATTATGGAGTTCTATGTGCCCAAATATCTATGACTACATCTCATTTGATTTGCATTCACTCTCTTATTAAACCAGAATGCTCCAGATTCAATGCTTCAAACCATTGGTCACACTCCATTGCCTTCAAAATAAAATCCAAATTCATTGACGTGGTGTAGAACAATCACGACTAGACACTACCCATCATATCTACTTCATAGTCATATCTTCCACTTCCTCCTACCCTTAAATTCAATTAGTGAGCCCTGCCTAGGATGGGCATGCCCTTTTGTGTCTCTGAATGCTGCCCAAGCTGGTTTTTCTTCCATCTCCATTGCTTAATGCCCTGCCTATACACTTCTCCACAGGCAAACTGACGGTCACCTTGACTGAGCAGCCTTCTCACGACCCTGCATAAAATAGATGGCTTCCTCTACCTTGCCTTCATAGCATGGTACACGTTTTTCTGTAGTACCAATGTTGTGATTTTTATGTTTCCATTTATGTTTGTTTATGTGCTATTTATGGAATTATGTCTTTATGGCTGGTCGATGAGCCCTTTGAAGTCAGTGTTAATTATCTTTGAAACTTGGTACAGTATACATTTGCCAAAAAAGAATCTGTACTCAGTACATGTTTATCATTAAATTAACTAGCATGTAATTATAATCTTAGGTATGATAATAAAGCTGTGAATCAACATTTGCCTTATAAAATAAATTGCTTTTCTTTGTTAGGTTTCCCAAGCTTTATTTTTCCAAAAAAGAAATCATAGATATGCTGGCAGATTCTTTGCTCTGTGATTGAAAATGCAGTCTCCGTCTTTGTTCAGATAGAAGGAAAAATAAAAATGAAAGAAGAGCAGTTACAGCACACCTGTGTTGGCAAGCTGTCAAACTCTCTGTCTCTGACATTAATTGGATCATCCGCTGAATGGGGGAACTGATGGAAAATGCAATGAGAGGAGATGACTGGGGAAAATAACTGCTATCCTGCCCATCAACAGTGATGAAAATGACACCTGAAGAGTTATCTTTTATCCCATACAAACAGATGGCTTCAAACAACACATGCGACATACAACTGAATTTCTTATGCTCACCTCTAAGCACTTAGGCCAGCTTGAGAAATAAAAAAATATAAACAACAAAGAGCACTTCCTGGGTGGTAAGTCGCTAAGTTGAAAGCAATTATCCACTGATTTTTAGTCTCTGCCTGCTGTTTTCTTAAATGATCTGCTATATGAGAGTAATTTTATAGTGAGGCTTAGGCCAAACATTAGGAAAAAAGTTGTCCTGATTTTCACTTTCACTGGTTACAAATAAAAGAAACAATAAAATGAAAGATAAATAAAACAAGTAAAGACACATTTATTGATTGTATTCACACCTCTACTGCAAGAGAAAATGAATGTCTGAAGAAATTTTTATTAAGATGTATGGAGTTTCATTAGGAGAAAAATAACTAGAAAATTGCACCCAGCGGTTTATGTGAGATGTAAACAGATGATTGTAAACTCAGACTAAGGCAACAAAGTGGTTAAACAATGAGAAAAGGGAATTGTTGAAATCTTAGGGAGCTATCAGAATTAACATGTGTGACGTGTTTTATTCTTTACCCATTTGGGATTTTAGCTAATTCCACTAAAAAAATACAAAAACAAATTATACCTAGCCAAGAAAATACTCATCTTAATTTGTAATGCTTAAAGAATCTGTAAATAGGATAAATGGGTTTATGAACAAGGTCTCCTCACTCAAATAATGAAAAGTTGTTGCTTGTTTTGTTCCCAGATTACATATACTTTATAACTGAGAGAGGACAGGAAAAAGAACTATGTAGAGAAGGCATTATAAAAGCAGTTTTCTATGTCAAAAAGGCTGGAAAAAAGGAGGCAGGTGTTCATGAAGAAATAAAAATATCTTAAAAAATACAGATATGGGATGAGTATGTGGAAGACCAGGGTGGGTAAATTCGATAAAGAGAGATATGTGATTTAAGAAAGGTAATTCTACTATGAATTAAATTCCTTTCACTTCTCTCTAAGAGATTCAACTGAAGGTTAACATAAGTGCCATTTTATTGTTTTTATATTCCTCTACTGTGCTTCTTTCTATGCAATTCTTTGCATAGACTAGGTCACAAGGCGTCTTAGCATTTACTGTGGTTATAATATTAAAGAAGCAATTTTTTTTACTAGTTTTTTGGTAGGGATTTCTTCTCTAGGCAGGAGAACACTGGAGGGAGACCTGGCTCATAAGGGGAAGACAGTGGACCCACATTTGAGTAGGATGATTTTAGTTGTGTGTGAAGCACCCACATGAAGACATGGGTGGTAAACCTGGGCAGGGGGTGAGGGTCAGGGCTGCAAGTGAATATGTGACTCCACTATCTTCGGTGTAGATGCAAATAGAAAATTCCAGGGAGGAGGTATATGTTTCTTCATGCCCCTCCTCCTCTAATTTTCCTGTCAAAATCTGCCTCACTAAACACATTTTTGGCAGAAACTTATCTTTTGTATCTCAGAGCTTTCACTTAGCCCAATGCAGCTACACTTAATGAGCTGGTATTTGCCTTTGCAAAGCTGGCTCCCGTAGGTCCTTTCAGTGTCTGCTTATGGGCCACATACTCCAAAATGACTCCCTTGGCTATGGCCACCAGGCCACTTATCTCTTATCTTCTACATTGTTCAATCTCTTCAGAGCACCTGTGAATATTCTATAGATCTTCCTACTCTGATTGTCAACCCTGGGAATATGAGGACTATGTCTGATGTGCCCAACAATTTATAGCCTGTCTCTAACACACAGTGCATATTCAGTTAATCATTGAATTAAATAATAGGTTTGCAGAGGAGAGAAATTAAAGAAAGCTACATTTTTGGAAGGACTTTTGCCCACTTAGTACTATGAAGAGGTATATAAAAAAGTTAATTTGTGCAAAGAAAAAATTTGGAGATATTGCAAGATTACATGAAACAGAAAAAGGAGAAATGAAGTCTCAGAGACATACACTTATTTAAAAGTGCTAGTGTGACATAGAAACAGGTGCAAATTAATGATGAGATAAAGACACCAGCGAGGTCAGTAGAGATGAAAATCAGAGGAAAGATGATTGTTTAGAAACCCACAGGAAGTTAGGAAACACATACTCCCTCTAGTCTTTTTAGAACCTCAGCCCTGTCTTGTTCATGACATAGGTATCTATTCTAAGGATTTCATGCAAGAAAGGAATGTGTAAAGTACCATTCTATTAACTCATCCTGAAGAATTGCTGAGAGACCAGGAGTCTCTAAGGGGAAGTAGTTTTGATACGCTTGTTTTACTGAGTGGAAAATTTAACTCAGAGATTTTAAATGATAGTATAGAAACAAAACTTAACTAGATCTCTGAGTTCCAGATGAGCATTTGAAGATGTTATTATCATGCTGAGAGGTAGCTGGGGCCTTGAATCCATCTTTAAGAGCTTCACAATTCAGCTGCCCTAAGTCCTGGCCCTGTAGGGGCATTCTGGTCTACAGTGTTCCCCAAACCTGTGCTCTTTTTGATTCACACACTTGCAGCAAGTGACCTCTTGAGATCACCTTGAGATCCTGTGCTAGTAGGTGCTCACAGCAGGCAGGAGTCCAGGAGTTTTATTGTCTTAGTTTTATTCAGAGCTGAACACAATGGATCCAGATTATGTCTCTCTTGGTGGGAGACTTAAATGTTTGAATGCAATGGGGGTTTGAAATCTAGGGTCCCAGTCTGTGCATGGTGGCTCACACCTGTAATCCTAGCACTTTGGGAGGCCAAGGAGGGCAGATCATGAGGTCAGGAGTTCGAGACCAGCCTGGCCAATATGGTGAAACCACATCTGTACCAAAAATACAGAAGTTAGCTGGGCGTGGGGCAGGTAGGCGGGAGTCGCAGCTACTTGGGAGGCTGAGTCAGGAGAATTGCTTGAACCCAGAAGACAGAGATTGCAGTGAGCTGAGATCATGACACTGCATTCCAGCCTGGGAGACAGAGCGATACTCCATCTAAAAAAAAAAATCTAAGGTCCCAAAAGGTTCTCTTAAGGGTTTGTTTTCTACCTCCTCTGAGATTTTCTCCGAAGTATCACCAGTGACCTACGAAACAAACTACTGTTGGGCTCTAGAGTGGCTGTTCCTACTCTCCTCCTCCCTTCTCTCCTCCTAGTCTTTCTACTGACACAAATTAGCCTTGTTAAGACTGTCGTTTTGCCAATGGATTTGCTTACTGATTTTGTTTTGTTTTTTTTTTTTTCAATTTCTTTTTAAAATTTCAATAATTTGGGGGTATGGGTGGTTTGTCTTTACATGGTTGTTGGTTTATTAAATAGAATGTCCTTTTTTCTATTTTTTATGCTTTTTCTTTTGTTTATTTTTTATTTTTATTTTAAGTTCTGGGTACATGTGCAGGATGTGCAGGTTTCATAGGTAGACATGTGCCATGGTGGTTTGCTGTACCCATCAACCCATCATCTAGGCATTGAGCCCAGCATGCATTAGCTATTTCTTCGAATGCTCTGTCTCCCCTCACTGCACCTCCCGACAGTCCCCAGTGTGTATGGTTCCTCTTCCTGTGTCCATGTGTTCTCACTGTTCAGCTCCCATTTATAAATGAGAACAAGTCGTGTTTTGTTTTCTCTTCCTGCATTTGCTAATGGCCAACAAACATATTTTAAACAGCTCAACATCATGAATCATTAGAGAAATGCAAATCAAAATCACAATGAGATAACATATCATGCCAGTCAGAATGGTGATTATTAAAAAGTCAAGAAACAACAGATGCTGGTGAGGTTGTGGAGAAATAGGAACACTTTCACACTGTTGGTGGGAATGTAAATTAGTTCAACCATTGTGGAAGACGGTATGGTAATTCTGCAAAGGTCTGGAACTATTTGACTCTGCAATCCCATTACTGTGTATATACCCAAAGGAATATAAATCATTCTATTACAAAGATACATGCACACATATGCTCATTACAGCACTTACTATTCACAATAACAAAGACATGGAATCTACTCAAATGCCAGTCAATGATAGACTGGATAAAGAAAATATAGTACATATACACCATGGAATACTATGCAGCCATAAAAAGAATGAGATTATGGTCTCTGCAGAGACGTGGTTGGAGCTGGAAGCTGATTCTTAATTATATAAACATGATGTCTTTTCCAGGCAAACATAGCTTCCACTGAAAGAAGCACTCCTCCAAATCCAAGTTGCCAAGTAGAATCCAGTGATGAGGAATTTCACAGTCTATGTAAAATTATACTGAAGTAATATCTCAACAGCTAGTATGATGAAGACTGGATTTATTTTTTCCATTGCTCTACAAGTTCTTAAGTTATGAAGAAAATGTCAACACATGAGAACATGAAACCCTCATTTCAAAGCTCGCAAACTCTACTCAGTATGCTCTTCCTCCTAAAATTATAGGTCTGTTAAGGATCCCCACATATCACATAGTCCAGTGGTTCTCAACCCTGCTGACACATTTGACATCCAGGCAGATTTTGTTTTTGTGCTTTTTATTTTTAATACTGATATCTGGGTCCCAGTCATAGAGATACAGATTTAATTGGTCTGGAGTGATGTCCAGTCTTCTATAAGTTGAAAAGCTTCACAGATTGCTCTCCAGTTCAGCCATTATTAAAGACTGTAGCTGTTATCTTTTCTCCTGTTCCCTGGAGGTGCTTGACCAGGGCAGGGGGGGTTTGTCTGTCTTGTTCTTTGCTGAATTCTGGAATCATATACAATGCCTGGTGCATAGTGGGGACCAAATAAATACTGTTTAGTAATTGAGTCTTTGATATTTCTTAAAAGGATCATCCCCAAGCTATTTCTGTGTTACCAAGTATAAAAAGAAAAGCTCTCTACCATACAGAATTGTAAAAGACACTATGTTTCCATTACCATAATTAGGAAAGACTACCAAAAGTGGTTATGACGGATGTCTAAAAATCCTCACAAGCTGTAAAATATTGTAATCTGATCTCCACTCTGCAGAAGAACCATGTTTACATGCTACTTTTTGCTGCGGGTTCCCTATGAAGATACCTGTTAGCATTCCCACACACAGCACACAGGCTTCTCCATCATTTTGATCCCACACTGCAGGGGATACGCTCACTCCTACTTGCACATTATATTACATATATTTCAGAAAATGACAGGAAAAAGACAAAACACAGAGACAGGCTTGCAATCAGGTTTTATCCAGATGATAATAAGTATATGTAGAGACAATGGGATTGAAATAATGAAGCCTTCCAGTAAACACGCCATTCAGCAAATTCCCAGGTGCTCAGCACAAAGGAAGAAGTGGCAGGCAGGCTCATTCATCTGAATCTAGGAGACAACAGAGCCCCTTAGAACTCAAGAGTCTTTTGGGAGCTTCTCCAGGAATAATGAATGATGAGCTTCTCCATAGTGGAACTAGTAATAGCATATAAAGCTTAGTGCTGTGTCACGTGGGTAAGTTAAATTATAAAAAGAACATAGCCATTCATTTCTGCTTGGACCCACAGATTCCCTATGTGGGGTGACTGGTGTCCAGATCGGGGGTAGAAACAGGCAGTGCTGTGGCCAGGGATTCAGGGAGGGGCTGTCTATCAATCCCAAGTGGCTTTTGGAAAGTGCAGGTGGCTCCTGCTGAAAACAGTCATCAGCTGCCTTAAAAACGCGGAAATACTCAATGTGTTGCCAAGTTGTCTATCTGAGGGGAGCAGAGTGATGAATGCAGTGCTTCTCAAGCATTAATGCAGTGCCTCTCAAGCATTAATAACAGGAGTCATTTGGTAGGGAGAAGGCTGTTAAAATGTACGGTCTGATTCAGCAAGTGGGGCAGTACATTGCATTTGTGACACAATCTCAAGTGATGCCCATGCTGCCACTCTGAACTACTTTCTGTGTAGCAAAACTTCAAAAAGCTCCTCTTGCGGCAGCAGGACACAATGCATTGGTTGACTGTGCCTTTGCTTGAAATGGTACTATTAAAAAATCCACTTGAATTTTCTGACATAGATTCCTCACCTATAACATGGAAATAGAAATAACTATAATGAAGTATGTCCATTAGCATTAGCGTTATGAAATTAAGCAAGCCAATACTTCCTAACTGTCTGTCTTTGAAAATGTCGAGTAATCTCTGTAAGCTCCCTTTCCCTCTTTTGCAAAATGGCCACTGTACCATTGAGATGTGTGTCTAAGGCATCTGGAAGCTTGCTGGGTATATAGGAGGCACTGAAGAGACAGGGAGCTCTTTATTTATGATATGCAAGTTTGCTTTGGTGCTGATCTCAGAATCTGACTCCGAATCTGAAAATAAAAGTGTTACAGTGATGACATGCTGAGACGTTCCTTGCAGGCCAGCGAGTTGGAAGCAAGATGATTGCAATTCCTTTTTCTTCTCTTTTTCTTTTCCAAAGTGTTTAGAGTGCCTTGGGCGAATTGCCTTTCATTTTACCTGGAGGAACATACTGTTTTAAAAATCAGCAGCAAAAATATCCCCATGTTGTACAAGAATTGCTCAGTGTCTGCCACTCATTTTGCTCCATTTTGGTGTTCTATATTTTCTCCTTGCTTTCACAGGTGATAATGTGCACCAATAAAAAATAGAAGCAAGAGGCCCACCTACAGCTGCCCTAAATACTTGGAGATAAAATGGAAATTTCTCTAAAGAGAAAAAGATAAGTGTCCTGTGAAGGAGAAGATAGCTGACATTTAAAAATACATTTATGGTCCTGGTTAAAAAAAAAAAAAAAAAAAACTAGTGAACACTTACTTTTATCTCAAAATTAATTCTGAAATGATGTTGAGATGAGCATATGCTATCTTCCCACTGCTTATGATAAGAACAGAGTGACATGAAGGAACCACTTGAACTCTCAGAGCTTATGTGTCCTAATGTGTAGGAAACAACCAATAATGACTCCTTGCTCTTTTTAAGTGTTTTTGTGTGAATCATATAAATAAATGGAGTAAGCCTGGAGATGCCAGAGACTCCAATGCTGTGTTACCACAGAATCAAGTCTTTGGTTAGTCATTCCATCACAGGAAATAAGAAAACTTTTGTACTCCTTGTGAAATTGTTTTCAAACTTATGATGTAAACTTCTGGAATAAAAAAGTTGAACCCAAGAACAACAAACAATAGGACAAGTTGCCAAAAAAGGCTCCCTTCCAGAGTTGTTAGGGTGGCATGAGGTTATGTTTGTAAAGCCCCTCAGCTATGGAAGTGGTTGTAAAGTAAACTAGGAAAATCAAGCCTGGCTTCTAAGAGGAGTCTCACTGGGTGCTCTTTCAGGTGGGGAAATTCTCAGAGGCAAATGTGTTATATGCCAGCCCTGGACTATGTTTTTCATGTTTTTTTTTTTTTTCCTTTTTATTTTTAAGACAGGATCTCACTCTGTCTCTTAGGCTAGAGTGCAGCAGCACAATCACAGCTAACTGCAACCTGGATCTCCCAGGCTCAATTCCTCCCACCTTGGTGTCCCAAGTAGCAGAGACTACAGACACATGTCACCAGGCCTGGCTAATAATTTTGCTTTTTATTTTGTTTTTTTGTAGAGATGGGGTCTCACTATGTTGCCCAGGCTAGCCTTGAACTCCTGGACTCAAGCTATCTGCCTGCCTCAGCCTCCCAAAGTGCTGGGATTACAGGCATGAGCTACCATGCCCAGCCTCTCTGTTTGTCATGCTTTTAGGTGAGACCACCTACGTCATTCAGTGTGGGCCCTGGACACTGGACTTGTATTCATCAACTGAGGTGTACTGGTATGAGAGCTTGAAGGCTCCTGGAAAGAGGTTGCATTAGAAGAAAGAAAAAAACTTGTAAGGCCAGCTTGTTCCAGTCAAAGCCAGTATGGTCACCTAACAGACCAGGGGAAGGGAGCAGCAGGGGGAGGGAACAATCCTAAGTACAGCTTGAGGATTTTTTCTCACATTTCCCTTGACCAAGCCCTCCTCCCCCTCCCACAGACTTAACAAACATGAAGTGAGGTTTTGTTAATAAACTACAGTTGAATTACTCCTTGTTATTAGCCCATCAGTTTACTCTCTCAAAGCTTCCAAAATACTTGATAGTGTGAGTAATAATAGTGAGGGACTGTGTTAAGGAAAAAAACTTCTTTTCCTGGGTCCACAAGGGGTGTGGTTTCAAAACCATCAGTTTCTTAGCTCCATGCCTCCCATCCATGCCTCACCTCCCATCTCTCCTCTCTCTCTCTCTTTCTCTCTCTCTCTCTCTCCCTCCCCCTGCTTCTCTGCTAAACTCTTTGGGTCCACGATATTTATTCCAACAGTAAGCTCACCACACCTTCGGAGCCCCTTCCCCATTCCAGGGATAACAGAGGTCAAGGACCTGAGCACATCAGATGGGGAAACTGGGAGCATCTTCGGGATGCCCCACTCCCTCCCCCCAGCAACCACAGGAAGACTTACAGAATATATACCTTTAAGACAGAATATGAAAAAGTAAATCTGGAAAGTATGAACACATCAATTAGTAGAGCATGTCTAATGATAAATTTTCATTTGCTTACTACTGACAAAGGCAATGATCCTAATTTTGAAATTGAGAATCTAAAATTCATGGGAAGATCCATCTGTTCTTTATAAGTATTTCAGTCTTCCTACTGCCAATTCTTCATTAAGGAAATAATTTGGTGGGATTATCCTCATTAGCCAGTTTCTAAGAGTTGTTACAGCAAATCATAAAGAAACAACTGCTGATGGATCCAAGATGGCCAATTAGGAGCAGCTCAGGATTGCAGCTCCCAGCAAAAGTGTGGAGGGTGA
Organism: Cheracebus regulus; assembly: GCA_963574635.1. Lineage (NCBI taxonomy): Eukaryota > Metazoa > Chordata > Mammalia > Primates > Pitheciidae > Cheracebus > Cheracebus regulus. The sequence goes on along the minus strand of CAUYQU010066285.1, from coordinate 2,353 downwards.
GTGGATGCTGCATTTCCAGGCGGATTTTTATTGCCCACAGACCAGGAGATTCCCAGGTGGAGGAGCCCCACGGGTCGCCAGTGTGGCTGTTTTGGCCTGCTTGGCTATTTTGGCCGGTGCCTTGGAGTGGCTGTTTCGGCCTGTGCAGCTGTCTTGGCCAGCGCCCCGGCGCGGCAGTTCTCTGTACAAAATACATGGGTCCAGGCACCATTTTAGCTGGCGATTGGAGCTCTGGGAAGACAGAGTCGCCCATTCAACTGATAGAAAAGGGGACTGAAACTGGGAGCCAGGCCAGGAGAGTCCCGGGCCAAAAAGCACCACGAATCTCAATGCAGTTGTTTCAGCCAGCACAGGTGCAGTGAGTCGCCACACAGGAAGTCACACAGATCCTGGCACGTTTTCAACAGGTGACTGGAACATCTGGGAGACAGTCAACCATTCGCTCTGAGGCAGGGAGCCAGGTGGTCAGGCTTGGCTGGTCCTACCCCCACAAAAAAACAGCAATCTGAAATGTTCTGGATTGAGAGTTTCACAGCAAGCACAGCTGAACCGGGGATGGTCCAGTTCTGTGGAGAGGGGCGTCCGCCATTACTGAGGCACTCCACCACTACAGAGGTAGTCCGCCATTGCTGAAGCAGCCCACCATTACAGAGAGAGTCTGCCATTATAGAGGTGGGCCGCCATTGCTGAGGCAGTTCTAACTATACCCGTATAAGCAGGACTGCAGGGAAGTTCACACAGCAGCTGGGTGGAGCCCACAGCTGCTCAGAAAAGCCTCTGTAGGCAGGCAGTGACTAGGCTGCCTCCTGGCAGGGACCAGCAGCCCTGAAAAAAGACAGCAGGACAACAGAAACTCATAAACAAAGCCCTAAATCCCCGGGACAGAGCACCTGGGGGAAAAAAGGGGGTTTATGAGTTCAGCCGTAGCAGACTTAAACATACCTGCGCAGCAGCTCTGAATGAACAATGGAGATCACAGCTCAGCATGTGAGCTCTTATAAAGGACAGACTGTCTCCTCAAGCAGCTCCCTGACCCCCGTATATCCAAAGAGTCACCTCATAAAGGAGAGATCAGACTGACATCTGACAGGTATCCTTCTGGGACAAAGACAGCAGAAGAAACTGGCAGCAACCCTTACTGTTCTGTAGCAGCTGCAGGTGATCCCCAGGCAAGCAGGGCCTGGAGTGGACCTCAGCAGTCCTACAGCAGAGGGGCCTGAATGTTAGAAGGAAAACTAAGAAACAGAAAGAAATAACTTCATCATCAACAAACTGGAAGTCCACTCAGAGAACCAATCTGAAAGTCAGCAAATACAAAGACGACAGGTGGATAAATCTGCAAAGATGGGAGGAAACCAGCTCAAAAAGGATGAACACATCTAAAACCAGAATGCCTCTCCTCCTACAAGGGATCACAACTCCTCACCAGGAAGGGAACAAGGCTGGATGGAGAATGAGTGTGAAGAATTGACAGATCAGGCTTCAGAAGGTGGGTAATAAGAAACTTCTCAGAGCTATAAGAACATGTTCTAACCCAATGCAAACAAACTAAGAACCTTGAAAAAAGATTTGATGAAATGATAACTAGAACCAACAACTTAGGAATATAGGTGAATTGATGGAGCTGAAAAACACAACACGAGAACTTCGTGAAGCATGCACAAATTTCAACAGCCGAACTGACCAAGCAGAAGAAAGGATATCAGAGGTTGAAGATCAAATCAATGAAATAAAATAAGAAGGCAAGATTAGAGAAAAAAGGATAACAAGCAATGAACAAAGTCTTCAAGAAATAAGGGACTATGTGAAAAGACCTAATCTACGTTTGATAGGTGTACCTGAATGTGACGAGAGAATGAATCCAAGCTGGAAAATACTCTTCAGGATATTATCCAGGAAAACTTCCCCAACCTAGCAAGGCAGGCCAATATTCAAGTCCAGGAAATAAAGAGAACTCCACAAAGATATTCCTCGAGAAGAGCAACCCCAAGGCACATAATCATCAGATTCACCAGGGTTGAAATCAAGGAGAGAATACTAAGGGCAGCCAGAGAGAAAGGTCGGGTTACCCACAAAGGGAAGCCCATCAGACTCACAGCAGATCTCTCAGTAGAAACCCTACAAGCCAGAAGAGAATGGGGGCCAATATTCAACATCCTTAAAAGAATTTTCAACCCAGATTTTCATATCTAGCCAAACTAAGCTTCATAACTGAAGGAAAAATAAAATCCTTTATGAACAAGCAAGTACTCAGAGATTTCATAACCACCAGGCCTGCTTTACAAGACCTCCTGAAAGAGGCAGTAAACATAGAAAGAAACAACCAGTATCAGCCACTCCAAAAATATGCCAA
>CAUYQU010066284.1:0-16805 GCA_963574635.1 Cheracebus regulus | reverse complement strand
TTCATCCATGTCCCTACAAAGGACGCAAACTCATCGTTTTTGATGGCTGCATAATATTCCATGGTGTATATGTGCCACATTTTCCCTGTCCAGTCTATCATTGATGGGCATTTGGGTTGGTTCCAAGTCTTTGCTATTGTAAACTGGCATTTTCCTTCTTAAGGAAATATTAGGCTGGTGCAAAAGTAACTGCAGCTTTTGTCGTTACTTTTAAATTACTTTTAATGGCAAAAAGCACAGTTACTTTTGCACCAGCCTAATAAGTCTCTCTGGTTCTGGTCCTGCATTCCATAGCATATACCTCAGATCGTGCTTATCATAACAGTGACTTTTCAAAATGCAATTGATACATGCCTGCATTTGCCACTAGAGTATATTGGTCATAATTTTTAACACTTTTTGAGCCATCACTGTGTTTATCCATGACTCACTGATTGAATGTTTGTTTTTTTTTTCCTCAGGCACTGAGGATATGGTAGTAAACAGACACGTGTTGTTTTAGGCTGTGATAACAATGGCATACCTCAGGGAGATGAGGCAGGTAGAACTTAACCCCTCTTCTTCCTGAATACTGCCAGGCTGCTGTGCTATCTTGATTCACAGTTGTGCTGTCTTCTCCCTCACTGATACCTCTGAAACTGTGTGGTTTGTAGGGCTGGGAGGTTGCACATTGCATATTGTTGTTCTGGTTTCGGTGGTAATAATGTCTTCTTTCTTGTTGACATCTCTCTTCTCCATGGTAACTTCTTGAAGGTGCCAGAATGATGTAATTTTTTTTTCTCTTCCTCTCTGATGAGCCACTCCTACATGGTTGCCAAGGGAAACCAGATAAGTATTAAGTATAATATTAATTTGAATATTATATGTTTAGATAAAGTGCATGATTTGTATGACATCTATTTTAAACTAGCTTCAGACTCTTCCTGCATTTACCTTACTTTGGCTTTTTTGTTTTTGTTTTTTTGAGTTTTGGTTTTGGTTCTCCAAGATAACTGAGTGGACCCAGTCAATGAGGATTGGGAACTCAGCTCACTGGCCCTGTACCTGGTTCTCATAGTAACTTGTATTTAACACTTGTCATATGGTTATCAAATAATTATTTGAGTAATTTTTAAGTGTTTGTTTGCCAGACTCAGCTGCTTTTTTAGGTCAGGGACTATATCTATATCGTTCTTTCCTGTATTTCCAATGTATAGCACTGTGCCTGGTACAAAGGTATTAATTTTTTTGTGTGTCAAATGAGAAACAAGAGGAAAAAAGATAAGATTCAAAGACCACAAAGAACATGATCCAACATACCCCTGTTTAGAAGTTACCTACTGATCTAGATGCCCAGGACCTCATTTACCTCTAAAGCTCCTATTCTATTGTTTGAGGCAACCCACTAACCAGGAGTAGAAGTTAGGGAATAAATTGGTACACGGTTGTTGTCATTTTATTTCCTCTTCCAAGTAATCTCACAGTAAAAGAGGACTTCAAGATTTCTGCTACCAGAAAAATAGTACATATAAAAATCTTTCAGCAAAAACACCTAGAAATACTAGATAAAAGTTAACAAGCATTATTTTAAATACATTTCTGAGATGAGTCTTGCTTTTTAAAATGTATTCTGAGCCAGGTGGGGTGACTAAAGCTGGGCGTGGTGGCGCATGCCTGTAATCCCAGTACAGGCTGGGAGGCTGAGGTGGGCAGATCACCTGTGGTCAGGAGTTCAAGACCAGCCTGGCCAACATGGCGAAACCCCATCTCTACTGAAAATACAAAAATTAGCCGAACGTGGTGGCACGTGCCTGTAATCTCAGCTCCTCGGGAGGCCGGGGCAGGAGAATCGCTTGAACCCAGGAGGCAGAGGTTGCTGCAAGCCAACATTGCACCAGTGAACTTCAGCCTGGGTAACAGAATGAGACTCCATCTAAAAAAAAAAAAAGTCTATTCGTATAATTCCTCCCCTGACCCTTTTTTCAGTGCATAATCCATTAACATTTAATATAACAAGATTCAGGTCTGCTGTTTTATTATTTGTTTTTCTGTTAGTATAGGATCTACTTCATTTGCATAGGTCCATTTAACACTCTACCCACCATTTTGTGCTATATTTATCATATGTAATGCATCTACATACATTATAAACTTAAAAAATGCTATAAATGCTATAATTTAAACATCTGTATGTATTTCAAATATATTAAGAGGAAAAATTTTAATGTGTTTAGATATTTACCATTCCTGATGATTTAAAGTCATTCTTAGGCTGGGCACAGTGGCTTATGCCTGTAATCCCAGCACTTTGGGATGTCAAGGTGGGTGGATCACTTGAGCCCAGGAGTTTGAGACCACCAATGACAACATGGTGAAACCTTGTCTCTACTAAAAATACAAAAAAATTTACCCAGGTGTGGTGGCATGCACCTGTGGTCCCAGCTACTTGGGAAGCTGAGGTGGGAGGATCATTTGAGCCTGGGAGGCAGAGGTTACAGTGAGCCAAGACCATGTTACTACACTCCAGCCTGGGTGACAGAGTGAGACCCTGTGGCTAAATAAATTAATAAATAAATTAATTCCTAAAGATCCAAGTTTTCTTAGAAGATCTATTTGAGATACCAGAAAAAAAAAAGTTTTCCTTTGGTGTCATTTCTGTCAATCTGATGAACTCCCTCTAGCATTTCTTGTAATGCACATCTGGTGGTAATGAAGTCTCTTAGCTTTCCTTTATTTAAACACCTATTTGGGTTTAGTTTTTTTTTTGTTGTTGGTTTTTTTTTTTTTTTTTAATTCTCAAATAGGATATTTTGGCTGGATATAGAATGCTGAACTGACAGTTTAATTCTTTAAGCACTTGAAAAATATCATTCACTGCCCCCTGGCCGCCACAGCTTCTGATAAAAAATCAAATGCCATTGAATAATTTTCCCCCTGGTATGTAATATATTACTTTTTTCCTGGCTACTTTCACAGTTTTCTGTTAATTTTTGGTTTTCAGCAATGTATTGGTTATTTACTGCTGTGTAACAAATTGTTCCAAAACTTAGTAGCTAAAACAGTACACACTTATTATCTTATAATTTCTGTGGATCAGGAATCTAGGTGTGCTTTCTTGGTCCTCTGATTTGGCTTTGAGTCCCCTCACAAGGTTATAGTCTTCTCAGGCTTGACTGAAGAATTTTCTCATAGTTCATTCAGGTGGCAGTTGCTAGCATTCCGTTTCTTGTGGCTATTGGCCAGTGAAGTCCCAGGTTTTCATGAGCTATTGGCCAGAGGCCTCCCTTAGTTCCTTGACACATGGTTCTCTCCATACAGCATCTCACAACATGGTAGTTTACTTTATGTACACACACACACACACACACACACACACACACACACGGAGTGCACTACCAAAAGGGAAATCACAATTTTTGTAACCTAATCATGGAAGTGACATCCCATTAGTTTTGTTGTATTCTATTCATTAAAGCAATTCAGCTCACACTTGAGGGAAGGGGACTATACAAGGGCATGAGCACCAGGAGGTTGAGGTCAGTGGGGACCACGTCAAAACTGTCTATCACCAGCAGTCTGACTAGGATATGTCTAGATGTGGTTTTCCTTGCATTTATTCTGATTGGGGTTTCTTGAATCTATCAATTTGTCTTTCATCAAGTTTGGAGAGTTTTGTTGCTATCATTTCTGCACATTTTTTTTTCTACTGCGTTTTCTCTCTTCTTTCTTTTTGGGGCTCCAGTTGCCCCTGTATCAACCCCTTTGATATTGTCTCTCAGCTTCCTAAGGCTCTGTTAGTTTTTTTCAAAAATGTTTTATTTGTTTTTCAGATTGGATAATTTTTATTGTTCTATTAACTGACTTTCCTCTCTTACATTTGTTCTGCTATAAAGTTCATCCAGTGACTTTTTAATTTCAGATATTATATTTTTTCAGTTCTACATTTTTCATTTAAAATATACAACAATGTTGTAAGCATTATTACTCATTTCTTCAGATATTTTAGTATAAAACAGTAGCCTCAAAAAATGGAAGTGATTAGGACTCTCACAACCTCTGAAAAGACTGCTACTTAGCAGGTATTTGCAAATGTTTTTTGCCTTCAATTTAATTGTAACAAAGTGAAAGAAACATCAAGCCATAGAAACCCAAGAAAGGACGGAAGGAACATCAGGTATATTTACTGACTTGTTTTGAGAAATCAGGCACATTGATAAATTTGGTTAGTGTAATACCAAATAAATAAATATATATATATATATATATATATATATATATATTCATTTTATATATATATATATTTTCATTCACAGACAAGGACTTTTTTTTTTTTGAGACAGAGTCTCTCTCTGTTGCCCAGTCTGGAGTGCAGTGGCATGATCTCAGCTCACTGCAACCTCTGCCTCCTGGGTTCAGGTGATTCTCCTGCCTCAGTCTCCCAAGTAGCTGGGATTACAGGCACCTACCACCACACCTGGCTAATTGTTATATTTTTAGTAGAGATGGGGTTTCACCATGTTGGCCAGGCTGGCCTCATCCTCCTGGCCTCAAGTGATCCACCTGCCTCAGCCTCCCAAAGTGTTGGGATTGCAAGCATGAGCCACCACACCCAGTTGGAAGATTTTATTTCATTTTATTTATTTATTTTGAGACAGAGTCTCACTCTGTCACTCAGGCTGGAGTGGCATAATCTTGGTTCACTGCAACCTCCACCTCCCTGGTTCAAATGATTCTCCTGCCTCAGCCTCCCAAGTAGCTGGGATTATAGATATGCACTGCCATGCCAGGCTAATTTTTGTATTTTTAGTAGAGATGAGGTTTCACTGTGTTGGCCGGGCTGGTCTTGAACTCCTGACATCAGGTGATCCACCTCGGCCTCCCCAAGTGCTGGGATTATGGGCATGAACTACCACACCTAGCCACAGACAAGGAAGATTTTTAATCTGTGTGGCAGACAGACTGTAAGGTGGCCCTCATGATCTCTGCCTTCTAGTATTCATGTCTTTGTGTAATCCCCTTCCTGTGAACATAGACAGGACTTGTGACTTACTTTTAACCAATATAATATGACAAGGTGATGGGGTGTCACTTCTGTGATTATGTTATGTAAGTCTCTGTCTTGCTAACAGACTCACTTTACAGACTCTCCTTGCTAGCTTGATGAAGTAAATAGCATATTGGGGAAACCTATATGATAAGGTCATGTAGATTACCTCCAGCCTCCAGCCAGCAAGAAGCTGGACCCTCAGCCTTACAATTGCAAAGAAATGAATTCTGCCAACCACTTGAATGATTCCCCTAGTTGAGCCTCCAGATGAGAACATAGCCCAGAGAACATCTTGATTGCGGCCTTGAGGAGGACTTAGGTAAGCCCTTCCTAGACTCCAGACTTACTCCAGACTTATTACTGAAATAATGAATGTGTGTTGTTTTAAGCCCATAAGTTTGTGTAATTTTTATGCAGTGATAGAAAACTAATATAATCTGCATAGTTATAGAATTTTGCTACCTCTTATTTTGTTGAGAGTGATTTTTTGAACTGATTTTTATACTTAATATACAGCTTGAGCTTTAGGAAATGAAGTATTCTGAGATCGGCAGTTTTATAGTATAATCATAGGAACAACAGGACTCTGGGGAAACCCACAAGAAAAGCATTTTTTTTAAACAAGATCTCATGCCAGCAATTTCACTCTTGGGAATCTGTTCATAGAAATAAAAGCCTATTCAGCAACTGAGGATAAATATATAAGTATTTTTTAAATTGCATCATAGTGACAAAAGAACTGGAAACAAATTTCTCACAGCTATTGCCAAATTGCTATTCAAAAAGACTGTTAAAATGCCCATTTCCATCAGCAATTTGTACATACCCTTCTCCTTATCTCCCTGTAATGGAAAACTCCTATCTATCTATATTAGTTTCCTAGGGCTGCCGTAATAAAGTGCCACTGACTAGATGGCTTGAACAACAGAAATCCATTTTCTCACAATCTGGAGGCTAGAAGTCTGAGACCAAGGTGTCATCAGGGTTGGTTTCTTCTGAGGCCTCTCTCCTTGGCTTATAGGTGGCCGTTTTCTCCCTGGATCTTCACATGGTCTTCTCTCTGTGTGTTTGTCCAAATTTCCTCTTCTTATAAGGACACCAGTATTATTAGATTAGGGCCCACCCAAATGAACTCATTTTAACTTGATTACCTCTTTAAAGACACTGTCTCCAAAAACAGTCACATTCTGAGCAAATGGAGGTCAGAATCTCAATTTATGAATTTTTGGAGGACACAATTTAGCCCATAACATCATCCTTATGGCTCAGCTTAAGTATCAGTCCCTCAAGAAAGCCCTTTTTCACCCTGAGAGAGGTCTGCATCCCTCTATCACATGTATGTATGTATATACGTATATGTGTATACATATGTATGTGTATCATACATATATAGATACATATATGCATGTATATATGTATAGGTATCTGATCATATTTGTCTTTCATGACATGATAATTATTATATTATTCTATTTTCATAAAACAAACAATGATGACCTTCCTTTATGTAGATATTTCTATGTTTGTGTGTGGCCATATGACTATGGTTAAAAGTACGGAAAGATATAATCTAGATTGGTAACATTGGCAACATGGGGATTAGAGGGGAGGTTATGGTAAGGAGAATGGGAAAGATGTAGCAAGCAAACGAAAATCAACCACAAAAACTTACAAAAATATGGTATTCATGCAACACAACCATGTAGGCATGAATAATATAATGCAATTTATGATTTTTAAGAAGTTTTTTTGGCTGGGTGTGGTGGCTCATGCCTGTAATTCCAGCACCTTGGGAGGCTGAGGTGGGCGAATAACCTGAGGTCAGGAGTTTGAGACCAGCCTGGCCAATATGGTGAAACCCCGTTTCTACTAAAAATATAAACAATTAGCCAGACATGGTGGTGCATGATTGTCATTCCAGCTACTTGGGAGCCTGAAGCAGAAGAATCGCTTCAACCCAGGAGGCAAAGGCTGCAGTGAGCTGAGATTGCACCACTGTACTCCAGCCTGGGTGACATAGTGAAACTCTGCCTCAAAAAAAAAAAAATTTTTTTTATTGTCTAGGTATTATGTCACAAAGATTTGCAGACTCTCAGTGCCATTGAACAATATATATTTAGTTAGCTTCCACATCAGTGGAAGTTTGGCTGGGCCTGCAGGGAAGGCTTTCCTGGATGTGGCTCTCATCTTCTTCCTGGTATCAGCAGGCTGTCTTGGTGGGCTCTTCTCATGGAATGGCAGAAACTCAAAATGTCAAGTGGAAACATGAGGGACATCTATGAAACTAGGACATTGTCAACTTCCTCCTTCATTGGCCAAAGCAAGTGACAAAGTCAAGGGATAGGGAAGTACACTGTACTCATGAATGTCGGGGTAGGGGATGGGGTTGATATTTCTGATTAATAATCTAATTATAACAGTTATATAAATATATATTTAGGCTGAGCATGGTGGCTCGTGCCTATAATCCCAACAGTTTGAGAGGCTGAGGCAATCGCTTGAATCCAGGAGTTCAAGACCAGCCTGGCCAACATGGTGAAACCCCATCTCTACTAAAAATATAAAAATTAGCCAGGCATAGTGGTGGGCGCCTGCAATCCCATCTACTTGGGAGGATGAGACAGGAGAATTGCTTGAACCTGAGAGGCAGAGGCTGCAGTGAGCTGAGATCGTGCCACTGTACTCCAGCTTGGGTGACAGAGAGAGACTCCATTTATTTATATATATATATATATATATAAATATATATATACATAAATATATAAATATTTTAAATATATAAATATATATTTATTTATTTATATTATTTATAAATAAATATAAATTTATATATATAAATAAAAAATATATAAAGATTTATTTATTTAAATATTTTAATATATAAATATACAAATATAAATATATAAATAAATATATTATTTATATATATTTATTTATATATTTATATATATAGAGAGAGAGAGAAAGAGCTAGCTGTACATTTATACAGATTTTTTGTAAAGATTTTTATGAAAGAATGGGTCCCAAATGAATGGGAGTTATCTAAACATGATAGAGTTTGAAATAATTTATACCTTTTGTTTCCTTTACTTTGAGTTGTTTATTTTATTTTATTTTTTGCCATGCATACACTGTTTGTATAATCCAAATAACAATACAGATTTTATTGGGGAATAAGAGTCTGTTTGTATAATCCAAATAACAATACAGATTTCATTGGGGAATAAGAGTCATTTTTTTCAGATGAAGGGGATGGTGGTGAGGGGAAGGGCCACTAAGCAGAGAAAGCCATTCAGAATCAGGCTGGCTTTGGGCACAGCCATGAATCCATGAATAACTCCAGGAAAACTTTTCTGACTTTGCCAACATTATTTTGGTCATTATGCAAAACCATTAAGTTATGTAGATATTCATCTATAACGTGATATATTATCATTGTAATTTAATAATTATTTTATTCTACAGAAGAAGAAATGAGAAAATCGTAGATTCCCAAAACCTAGCTGCCCACTGATCACCCAGAGAGTTTTGTTGTTGTTGTTTTACTCTGAGACAGAGTTCCAGTCTTTCGCTCAGGCTGCAGTGCAGTGGGGAGATTGCTGCTCACTGCAACCTCTGCCTCCTAGGCTCAAGCCATCCTCTTGCCTCAGCCTCCCGAGTAGCTGGGACTACAGGTGTGTGCCTCAACACCCGGCTAATTTTTGTAGTTTTTGTAGAGACGGGGTTTCACCATGTTATTCAGGCTTGTCTTGAACTCCTGGGCTCAAACAATCCACTTGCCTCAGCCTCCTAAAGTGCTGGGATTACAGACATGAGCCACCTCGTCCGGCCCCAGGGAGCTTTTAAAATGACATAAATATCAGAGCTCTACTTGCTGACTCAAGTAGATGAGGTGAGACTTAGAAATCAGCATTTTCACAAACTCCCAGAAAATTTTTATAATTACTCAGGTTTGGAAACCACTGGATCAAGCCAGTTTTGAAGACTTTTTCCAGCCTTTCCTCTCTCATTTAGATAAGTGGATTTCTCACAAAATGAAAACTGAATTGTGTGATCGTCTATGGGTCTCTCAGCTGTCCTGAAGGATTTACACCAGCTGTTTACATTGCTGCCGTGCACTCCATGTTGCTTCACTGTGTAGGCTCAGATCCTGTAAGTAGCTATGAAATGTGGGCCTGATCCTTGGGGTAACCTATTTATATACTTCTTGGGGAGACGGATTTACTTTATAAGTGAAATTTAACAGTTCATAGAAATTCTGACCTCCATGCAGAAGCTTTTCTTTTCTTTTTGAGACGGAGTCTTGCTTTGTCACTAGGCTGGAGTGAAGTGGCATGATCTTAGCTCACTGCAACCTCTGCCTCCCAGGTTCAAGCGATTCCCCTGCCTCAGCCTCCCTAGTAGATGGGACTACAGGCATGCACTACCACACTGGGCTAATTTTTTGCATTTTAGTAGAGACGGGGTTTTACCATATTGGCCAGAACAGTCACAATCTCCTGACCTTATGATCTGCGTGCCTTGTCCTCCCAAAGTGCTGGGATTACAAGGATGAGCCACCATGTCCAGCCAGAAGCTTTTCTAATAGAGTTGAAAAACCTTCATATAACAAAAACCACCCTTCTCTAACCTAAAAATGCAACTGTTCTGTCATTTACCCAGGTATTGGCTCAATGAACCTAGAGGCACAAGCTCTAGATTCAAGTACTGAATAATTTCCTGAGTTTAATTTTAAAATGCTATTTGATTCCTTTTATACAGCGTAGTTAACAGGCAGGCTTTGAGACTGCTTTATCCTTTAGGTGAGCATGTGGTCAGGCCTCTTAGAACGAGATGTAGGATATAAACTTTTTCTCCACACTCTGGCTAGGGAGATGGGAAAAAAAAACTGTCTAGAGTTTGGGGTGTTAGGGTAGATGGAAAAGGTTTCAAACTTGGACAGGTGAGAAGGGAACTCTGTAGACAGAAAGTGGAGACAAGCTGAGGAGGCTACTGGTCTCCTAAGAAGCTTGTCAAGTTTGTTTCAACATGGAGAGCAAAATCAGATTAACAGACAGTTAACCATCTGGACCAGTTGTCAAATTTTCTCTGTATTACAGTTAAAGAAATTTGAAATTTACAGAGATCCAAAGTAAAGTAATTTTCTCCTCATATTTCAAATGGGTAGGATGTATTAAGAAAAATAAATGAGCCTAAAAGAAAAGTACAAGGATACATGCTTTTTTGTTCTCTTGTGCATTTCAAGGGTTGGAAAATTCCATCTCCACTCTTTGCATCTTAAACATCTTGCTTATCCAATTTTGGATAGTCTTATACCTCTAGGCAGTAAAAGATAAACACAAAGTCCTATCAGGTACAAAGCATCCCAATTTTAGCCAGAAGCTTGACCAATTTGTCTCTTGTGTCAATAATTAGGAGGTGCCAAGAAGAAAGTGCCAAACAAATAAAAATGTGATTAGAATTACAAATGAAAACAAAACCCACCAAACTCAGACCAGAGAGTGGTTCTGTTGAAATGTGCTGACTATGCTCTAGGAGAATGCCATCCTACTGTGGCTAGCCTGAAGGAGTTCCGACATGGCTCTTTCCCTTGATTTTTCCACCGTTATTCTTCCCTCATAGCAGGCCATTTGTCACTATGTTAAAGGGGGTAATTTCTTTGAAAAGCAAAAACAGAACGTCCATTCCTCCTAGAGATATTCCATTTATCCAAGGTGAAAACACTGCCTTCACTTCTCAAGGAACAGAAACTCCACCATATGAGTATTACTTCACTTTAGTATGCTTTGGAGAATATTTTCATGTCCAAATTTACTCAGTAGTTTTATAAAAAATAGCTACACATTCACTTCCAATTTGAAGTGGTAAAGTACTTTGAAAATCCTTTAAATTTATCTGAAGTGCAGCTAAAATGTAGTATTCAAGTTCAGTAAATGGGTGCAATTTATTTCCAGGTTTGAATTGCTTCAATTTTGTTCATGTGTCAGCCTAGGCTACCACAATTTTTTTTTTTTTTTAGACAGAGTCTTGCCCTGTTGCCTAGGCTGGAGTGCAGTGGTGTGATCTCAGCACACTGCAACCTCTGCCCCTTGGGTTTAAGTGATTCTTCTGCCTCAGCCTCCCAAGTAGCTAGGATTATAGGCACCCTCCTTCATGCTTAGCTAATTTTGGTATTTTTTAGTAGAGACAGGGTTTCACCATGTTGGTCAGGCTGGTCTTGAACTCCTGACCTCAAGTGATCCACTCGGCTTGGCCTCCTAAAGTACTGGCATTACAGGCATGAGTTACTGCGCCTGGCATGGCTACCACAATTAAATCAGTCTTGGAAATAAAAGGACAAGTTCAAAGTAAGTTTATTTTGTGCTAGCATTTGGCCCTTGCTAACAGAAGAGTCTTTTCTGCTAAGTAAAGGAGAAATAGATTGAAAAGTGCCATGTCAATGAGGCCTATGGGTTAAAAAGATGCTAACGCAGTCTAACACCCTAGGGTTCAAAAAGGGCAGAAGGGCATAGAATATTCTATATCTCTCTCCTCCTATGGCTATTTGAACAATATGTTAAACTGTATTCTTATTTCATCCCCAAAGCAGTGACTCAGAAGGAGATAACAGAAGAAAAGGAAAGGTTCAGATGAAGAACCATTCTGGAATGTTTAATAATTTTAGACAGCATCATTTCTTCCATCACTCTTCCTAAACTGAAATCCTTGAATGTATCTTGTTGCTCAAACATTTTCTTTACCTTACAAATCCAAGGGTTTGTTTATTCTTTTAATGCTAAGGGCTTAACCAAAACTCTATCAAAAGTTACTAAACCATTCAGATTGCTTTCATTGCTTTAAAAGGACCAGTGAGATTGTTCTGGATTAAGTGTTTGTGCTCCAACATGCCCAAATTCTTGTGTGGTAGCCTTAACCCCCACCATGTTATGGTATTTGGAGGTGGTGCTTTTGGCAGATATTTAGGTTTGGATTAGATCATGAGGGTAGTGCCTTCATTATGAGATTAGTGTCCTTATAAGAAGAGGAAGAGAGAGCAGAACTCTTTTCTCTCTCCATCATGTGCGGATACAGCAAGAAGGTAGGCAGCTGCAAGTCAGAAGGAGGAACCTTACTAGGAAGTGAATTTCCCAGCATGGTGATCTTGGACTTCCCAGCCTTCAGAACTGTGAGAAATAAACAGCTGTTGTTTAAGCCATCCAATCTACGGTATTTTGTTATAGCAGCTTGAGCTGACTGATATAGATAGATTCAAAGGAGTAGTTGTAATAGGATGCACAGAGCAATCTTAAAAGTAGGCGATGGTGCACATAGAACAGAAATAGAGATAGAGTGAGTACAAGGTAATCAGTAGGTCTTTTGAGAGCCAGATTTAAAAGGAATGTATGGGATTTTTATTTCCAACCATTACCAAAGTGATTGGTCTTGGATTTTCTTTTCTACCACACACAATAAGAAAACCAGACAAAAGATATGCTGTTAGGGTTTTTCTTTGTCTTTGATTTTTAGCAGTTTGACTACAATGTGCTAACTAGCTGTGGTTTTCTTTGTATTTATCCTGCTTGGGTTTTGTTGAGCTTATTAGATTTGTAAGTTAATATTTTTCACCAAGTTTGGGAAATTCTCATTCATTATTCATCAGATATTTTTCCTGTTCCTTCCTCTCACCGCTTGTATTCTGAGACCACATTTACCTTGTGTCACAGGTTTCTGAAATAGTTCAGTCTTTTTATTCTTTGTTCTTCATGTTGGATAGTTTATTTTGATCTCTTTTTAGTTCACTGCCCCTTTTACTGACATCTCAAATGAGATGCTGAGTCCATGTAGTGAACTTTTTATTTCTATCACTTTACTTTTCACTCTAGAATTTCCATTTGTTCTTTTTAGAAAATAATTTCCACTATGTGTTGAGATTCTCTATCTGTTCATATATTGAAACAAAATTTCTCTTCAATTATTTGAACACATTTTAATTCTTTATAATAGCTGCTTTGAAATCTTTCACTTCTGTATTCAGCAGAAGTCCGCAGACTTTTTGACACCAGGGATGGGTTCTGTTGAAAACAATTTTTGCATGGGGGCAGGGGATGGTTTCGTGATGAAACTTCCACCTCAGATCATCAGGCATTAGTTAGATTCTAATAAAGAGCACAACCTAGATTCTTTGCATGCACAGTTCACAATAGGTTTCATCCTCCAATGATTATCTAATACCACTGCTGATCTGACAGGAGGCCCAGCTCAAGTGGTAATGCTCACTGACCCATAGCTTACCTCCTGCTGTGTGGTTGGGTTCCTGTCAGGCCACAGACTGGTATTGGTCCATGGCCCAGGAACTGGGGACTCCTGACATACAGCACTTGGAGTCACTGTCTATTGATTTCCTTTCATTCTGTGCATGGGTCATGCTTTCCTATTTCTTTGCATGATTAGTAATTTTTGGTTAAAAACTGAATATTGTAGGTGATGCATTGTAGTAACACTGGACATTCTTATGTTCTTCTGATGATTGTTGGCTTTTTATTTTAATAGGCAGTTAACTTGCTTGGGCTAAAACATGGGACAATAATAGTCCCATCAGTTTCTCACACGCACTCTTAATGACTGATCAGGGATATGGAAAGATTTACAGAGCATACAGAGATTTTGACACTCTTGAACTAGAGTTATAAATTTCTAGCTGCTCTTTCATTCTTGAAAGAACTCTGTCCTCTGTCATGTTGAGTGGGTACGGCTTCAGTTTTCTGCTTCTGGAGATGAGGAGTTTGGGGAAACATCCTAAGGCCAAACCATCACAAATTCAAAATTCTGACCCATTTCCAAAGTCGATTTTCAAGTGTAAACTCACTTCTGGTTTCTGACTGCTTCTGGTCACTTTTAAATGCCTTTAAGTAGTTGTTTTTTAAACATTATTGTGTTCAGATTTCCTTTTGTGTGTGTGTGTGTGTGTGTGTGTGTGTGTGTGTGTTCAGATTTCATAATTGTTCTCTGTGGAAGGATTTCCTTGAACTCTTCACTCCATAAATACGGGAAACAAAACTTTCACTCTTAATTTTGAAAGGTATTTTTGCTGCATTTAGAATGCTGTGTTAAAAGCCTTTTCTTGTTTATTTTTAGCATTTAAAGAGGTGGTGATTTCTTCTCATCTCCATTTTTTTCTAATGAGAATTTAACTATCTTTCTTATCATTATTCTCCTGTATGTAATATATCTCTTTTTCCCAGGCTACCTTAAGAATTTTGCTTATTTTTGTTTTTTAGCAGTTTGACTTTGATGTACTTGGGGTGTTTGTGTGTGTTGAGTGAACCCCAGCTTGGACTCAAAAGTACTTTGGGCTGTGTGTGTGTGTGTGTGTGTGTGTGTGTGTTTGATTTTGAAATATTTGCATTGTACGTATCAGGTGAGCATCCAAAAATCTGAAATCCAAAATGCTCCAATGATCTTTTCCTTTGAACATCATGTCAACACTCAAAAAGACCTGGATTTTTGGAGTAATATATGGATTTCAGATTTTCAGATTTGGATGCTCAATCTGTATATGTTTTTCATAAAATTTAGGAAATTTTTTTGGCAATTGTTTCTTCAAATGTATTTTCTGTTCCCTTCATTTTCTTCTCTGTTTCCAGAATTCCAATCATACACATTAGACTGCTTAGTTTCTTAAAAATTATTTAAAGCAAAAATAATAACATTACATAATGGAATTTATTACATATGTAGCGCTGAAGTATATCACAAAAATGGCATAAAATATAAAGGAATAGGAATACAATTTTACTCTGTTACATTTTATGTGTACAATATTAGCCCCAATTAGACTAGAGTAGGTTTCAGGTACATATAATCCCCTGAGCAACTACTTAAAAGAATTCAAAGCTATATAGCTAGAAGTCCAATAGAAGAATTGAAATGTAGTCTTAAAAATATTTGATTATACCAAAAGAAAAAGAAAAAGTATAATGAGAAGAAATAACATTTCATAATGTATATGGGATATACATAAAACTAAAAGCAAGATAGTAAACTCAATCCCAATAATACCAATAATTACAATCACTATAAATAGATTAAACACCCAATTAAAAGGCAAAGATTAGGCTGGGCACAGTGGATCATGACTGTAATATCAACATTTTGGAAAGCTGAGGCAGGAGGATCGCTTGAGGCTAGGGGTTCAGGATTGCTTGAAGCCAGGTGTTCAAGACCAGTCTGGGCAACACAGAGA
Organism: Cheracebus regulus; assembly: GCA_963574635.1. Lineage (NCBI taxonomy): Eukaryota > Metazoa > Chordata > Mammalia > Primates > Pitheciidae > Cheracebus > Cheracebus regulus. The sequence continues at coordinate 1,557 of CAUYQU010066284.1, read as the reverse complement.
CCCCATCTCAAAATAAAAAAAAGAAAGACAATGGGAAAGGTCTTAAATCAATGATGTCAGTTTCTACTTTAAAAAGCTGAAAAAAAAGAGAGAAAATTAAAGGCAAAAAAGTATAAGAAAGAAAATAATAAAGAGCAGAAATCAAGAAAGTAGAAAATGTACAAACAATGAAGAGTAACAGTTAAGAGCTGTTTTTTTTTTTTTTTTTTGAAAGGAGTGATAAAGTTAACTAAGACAAAAAGAGAGAAAACACAAAACTACTAAAACCAGGAATGAAAGAGGGATATCACCATATAGGTCCTATAGATGTTTACAAACTTTCTAGGGTGATGGAGATATTCTATATCATAAATGATATATTGTAAAAGGTGAAAGATTTGTTCATTCTGAAGAGAAACCAGAGCATCATATATTGTTAGATATATATGCATTTGTTAAAACTCATTGACTTGTATACCTAAGATCTATGCATTTGACTATAAGTAAATTTTACTACAATAAAAAATTAAATTGAATGTGTAACACTCTCAATTGGCTTATTTACTTCCTTTTTTTATATGCTTTCTTGCAAACCAGTGTTTAGGTAGGACCCAAATTTATTCAATCCATTCTCTAATTTACAAATGCAGTCTCTGACCTATTCATTTTGCAGTTACTATAATTGTGTGTTTCTGTTTCCTTTCTTCTTAGATTGTGAACTCCTTAAGAAGACTGGGTCTTCTGTACACTGTGTTCCAAGAGCCTCATATGGTATCATGAACTTTGTGGGTGCTTCACAAATATCTAATTTATTTCTTGACTCTCAGCATTTGCTCATAATTAAAGTTGGCTGAACTAAACCAAGATAGAATAAAATATCAGTCATTTAAGGGGATGAATTAGAGCATGCCTGGGAGTGTTTGTGCATATACAGTACATCTCTCCCTTCTGAAACAGATGAATAACGATTTGGGTTCATTTCATATTAGCTATTTATTTTTTCTTAATTACTGAACATGATTAATATTTTCTAATTTTAATGGGCCCAGAAAGTCACCTCAAAAATGTCAATTTGTTGTAAAAGCATCTTTAACATAGTTAAAGATTACCGTGACCCGATTCCTTGTCAGAAACTTCATTAATGGAAATGATATTACATAGGATGCATAGGAAATTAAAAAACCTCTAATGTCAGCTAAATGAGTACACAGGTATGTACAACATCCCCATGGAAAACACTAATTAAAAGAAATTTAAATGGGAGGAAAATATCAAATACGAATTAGTATTTTGAACCTAAGAGAGTGGATAAGGTTAACTACTAAGGGTGTGTCCTTGGGAGACAAGAAAGGATAAAAGGGAGAAACTCTGGGCAAATGGGGGAGAAAGAGAAAGAAGTGGAGGACAAATGGGAGAACATTTATTTTTTTATTTATTTTATTTTTTTAATTTTATTTTTTATTGCATTTTAGGTTTTGGGGTACATGTGAAGAACATACAATATTGTTGCATAGGTACACACGTGGCAGTGTAATTTGTTGCCTTCCTCCCCTTCACCTATATCTGGCATTTCTCCCC
>CAUYQU010066281.1:0-25248 GCA_963574635.1 Cheracebus regulus | reverse complement strand
ACCCCATATCCACAAAACATATATTTTTTTCAATATTATATCATACCTATTCTAAAAGTGATCACATAATAGGAAATAAATCACTTTTTAGTAATTGCATAAGCATTTCACAGATTTAAATGAAATCCTGAGCAATAGAGCAGGATTCTCGTTCTCTCTCCCTCTTTCTCTTTCTTTTATTCTACTTCTTTCTTTCTTTTTTTTAAAAAAAAAACTTCCCTTCTCTCTCTCTTTTATTCTTCAAAAAAATAAAAAATAAATAAAAATAAAAACAAAACAAAAAAAAGAAAAAAAGAAGCAGCCTCTTCAAAAAAAAAAAGGAAAAAAAAAGGCCAGCATGTTGGCACACGCCTGTAATCCCAGAACTTTGGGAGATTCAGGCGAGCAGATCACCTGAGGTCAGGAATTTGAGACTAGCCTGGCCAACATGGTGAAACCCCCTGTCTACTAAAAATACAAAAACAGCCAGGCATTGCGGTGGGCGCCTGTAATCCCAGCTACTCGGGAGGCTGAGACAGGAGAATTGCTCGAATCCGAGAGGAGGAGGTTGCAGTGAGTCAAGATTGTGCCACTGCACTCCAGCCCGGGAGACAGGGCGAGACTTCATCTCAAAAAAAAAAAAAAAAGAACCTGAGAGCCCAATCTTTAAAAGTGGAAGCAGCACACATTTTGTTAAGTTCTCCTAGAATGGTAAAGTAAGCCTTAGTACCAAAGGCTACTTTTACATTAAGAATTTGGCTACTTCTTCAACTCAACAGAAACCTAACTGTGCAGAGTATCACCAGCAACTGCATGCCTTGTTTGGGAACCAGGGGGCAGAAGAAAGCCACAAGAAGGTGTGTTGCAGAGGAGACCAGTGTGGACCAGAATCCACCTGTGGTCACAGATACAGTGTAAAACAAGGGTCGAGAGTCCAGAAATACTCATACATTTATGGCCAGCTGATTTGGGGGTTTTGTTTTCGGGTTTTTTCTTGAGACAAGGTCTTGGTCTGTTGCTCAGGCCAGAATGCAGTGGTGTAATCACGGCTCACTGCAACCTCAACCTCCCGGATTCAAGTGATCTCACCTCAGCCTCCCAAATAGCTGGTACTATAGGCCTGTGCCACCAGGCCCTGCTAATTAAAATTTTTTTTGTAGAGATGGGGTCTCACTATGTTGCCCAGGCTGGTCTCAAACTTCTAGACTCAAGCAATTCTCCTACCTGAGCCTCCCAAAGTGCTGGGATTACAGGCATGAGCCATGGTACCCGACTCACCAATGGATTTTTGACCAGGGTGCCAAGTCCGAGAGAAAAAGTAGAAACAAATATTGTTGAGAGAACTGGATTTTCTTTCATGCAAAAGAATGAAATGGGACCACAACTCATACCATACACAGAAAGTTACTCAAAATGGAAATGAACTCAAAATTTATATAAACATAAGCTCCGAAACTACAGGTAAATCTTCATGGCCTTGGATTTGGCAATAAATTCTTAAATATGGCACTAAAAGCATAACCAACAAAAGAAAAAAGACAAACTGGACTTCATCAAAATTGAAACTTGTGCTTCAAAGGACCTTACTAAGAAGGTGAAAAGACAGCAATGGAAAAAATATTTGCAAATCATACACCTGAAAAGAATTAATATTGAGAATGTACAAAGAACTCCTACATCTCAACAACAAAAAGACAACCAAATTAAAAACCGCAGGAACCTTGAATGGACATTTCTCTAAGATACAAATGGCCAAACAAGCACCAGAAATAATACTCATCATTTGTCACCAAGGAAATGCAAATTAAAACCATGAAAAGATGCCACTTTCTAGACTATACTAGGATGACTATAATAATAATTATAGTAACAACCCAGAAATTAACAAGTATTGGTGAGAAAGCAGAGAAATGGGTACCCTGGAACATTGCTGACGGAAATGTAAAATGATGCAGTCTTTGTAGAAAAGGGTTTCACGGTTTTTCAAAGAGCTAAAAATAGAATTACCATTACCAAACAGCCATTCTATTCTTAGGTCTACACTACCCAAAAGAATTGAAGACAGGGACTTAAATGGATATGTGCACACCAGTGTTCATTGGAGCATTTTCATGATAGCCAAAAGGAGAAACAATCCAAGTGTCCATCAGCAGATGAATGTATAAACAAAATGCTGGCCGTGTGTGGTGGCTCACGCCTGTAATCCCAACACTTTTGGAGGCTGAGGTGGGTGGATCACATGAGGTCAGAAGTTCGAGACCAGCCTGGCCTACAAGGTAAAACCCCATCTCTACTAAAAATACAAAAATTAGTTGGGCATAGTAGTAGGTGCTTGTAATCCCAGATACTCAGGAGGCTGAGGCAGGAGAACCACCCGAACCTAGGAGGCAGAGGCTGTGGTGAGCCGAGATTGCGCCACTGCACTCCACCCTGGGTGACAAAGCGAGACTCCATCTCAAAAAATAAAATTAAAAAAAAATTTTTAATTAAAAAAAATGTGGCATATGCATGCAATGGAATTATTCAGTCAAAAAATATATGCTACAACATGAATGAATCTTGAAAACATTATGCTAAGCAAACTAAGCCAGACACAACAGGAAAAATACTGTATGATTTCATTTATATGAAATACCTAAAATAGGCAATTTATAGAGACAGAAAATAGATCAGAGGTTACCAGGGGCTAAGGTGGGGATGAATGAAAAGTTATTTCTTAATGGGTAGAGAGTTTTGGTTTAGAGTAATAAAAAGATTCTGAAAATAGATCATGGTGATGATTGCGCAATACTATGAATGTAACTGATGCCATGGTATTGTATACTTAGAAATCACTGAAATAACTCATTTTATGTTGTATTTTATTACAATTAAAATTCCGAGTACATGCTATACACTAAGAATGAAAAATCAGAAACTGAATTAAAAAAATTTATAATGTTATTGAAAAATATGCAGAATTTAGGGACACATGTTAAAAAAGAGGTGAAAGATGTAGGCTGAAAACTACAAATATGACTGAGAGAAATTAAGATAATCTAAATAAACAGAGATACATACCATGTTCATGAACTGGAAGGCCCAATATTACTAAGATGTCAACTCTCCCCAAATTGATCTATAAAGTTTATAAAATCCCAATCAAACTTCCAGGAGGTTTTTTTGGGGAGTTGTGGGGTAGAACTTGAAAAACTTATTGTTAAGTTAGTGTGAAATTGAAAAGGACCGAGAACAGTCAAAACAACTTTGTAAAAAAAGACAAAGTTAAAGGCCTAAACTGCCAGATTTCAATATTTATTATGTAAGTATTTTTTGGTATTGGCATCAATAAAGACACATGGATCGAGATAACAGAAAAGAGGGTATAAACTTACAAACAATAATCAACTGATTTTCCATAAAGGTACAAAGGCAATTTAGCAGAAAAAAGAAGGTCTTTTTCAATGAACGCTGTGGGAACAATTGGATACCCATTTTTTAAAATGAATCTCATGCCATATGCAAAATTAACTCAAAATGTAGCAAACATCTAAATTTAAAATGCAAAATTAGAAAATTCCTAGGAAAACCTTTGTTAGTCAATGATTTCTTAGACACAACATCAGAAGATCAGAAGAACAATCTATTGAAAAAATTGATAAACTGGATTTCATCAAAAGCAAAAACTTCTGCTCTTGAAAATACGTAAGAAAATGAAAAGAAAGCCACAGACTTGGAGAAAATACTGCAAGTCATATTATCTGATAAAGGACATGTAATCAGAATATACAAAGAACTCTCAAAACTCAAAAAGTAAACAACCCAACCTTAAGATGGGTTGTTAAACATTTTAACAGAAACTTCTCCAAAGAAGAGATATGAATAGCAATAAGCACATGAAAAGATGCTCCACATCATTAGTCACCAAGGAAATACAAAATGAAACCACAATGACATACCACTGCATACCTGTTAGGATGGCTAAAATTAAAAAGACTGGCTGTGCCAACTGTCACAGAAATGTAGAGGAACTGGAACTCTCATACAGTGTTCATGAGAATGTAAAACGGTCCAACCACTTTGGAAGAGTTGGGCAGTTTCTTAAAAAGTTAAATGTAGACTTATCATATGATTCAGCCATTCCACTGCTTTGCTAGGTATTTGCCTAAGAGAAACAAAAACATACGTCCATACAAAGACTTGTACATGAATATTCACAAAAGCTTTATTTGTAATAGCCAAAAAGTAGAAACAACCCAAATGTCTATCAACAGATGATGGGATAAACAAACTGTGATATATCCATGAATACTACTCAGCAATAAAAGGAAATGCTCTATTAATTCATGCAACAATATTGAAGAATATCACAATCATTACACTGTCTGAAAGAGGCCAAACAAAAAAAGGGTTCATACTAATTATTCCATTTATACAAAATTCTAGGAACCGAAGCAGATCAGTGGTTCCCCGAGGATGGGTGGAGCAGGTGTGGGGAGCTGGAAGAGGAGCAAGAAGGAAGTTTCACAAAGAGGCAGGAGGACACACAGGTTTCCATGCTGTTCCCAAACACACTAGGCACAGTCCTACCACAGGACCTTGTCGCTTGCTGCTCCTTTCCATGGAACATTCTTCCATTAACCATATGACTCATTCCCTCGCCTCTTTTAGATGTCTGATGAAATATCTGCTCATCAGAGTTTCCCTGACCACACTATATGACACAGCACACTCATCACCCCCAGCACCCCCATGCAGTCAGACTCTCTCCTCTGCACTCTGCTTTTTCTTCTTAGCACTTTATCATATTATATAAGCCTCTTAACACTGATACATTATATATATATATATATAATTTCTTGTCTATATCTCCCCAACTAGATAGTAGGAACTATGTTTGTTTCATCCACTGTTCTGTCCCCAGTCAGTGCCCGAAACATTGCCTGGCATTTAGAAGGTGCTCAGTAAGTGCATATTGAGTGAATGGACCCACCTTAAGAGGTAGGTACCATTATTATTGTCTATTTGTTGATGGAGGTTAAATCACTTGACTAAAGTCATATAACCAATAATTGAAGGACCTGAGCTTCAAAACCAGGTCACTTTGACCCCAAAATCCAAGTTCTGAGCACTGATGCTATTTTGTCTCAGAGTCTGAGAGGCCTCTCTCTCTCTCTCTCTCTCTCTCTCTCTCTCTCTTTCTCTCTCTCTCACACACACACACACACACACACTCATAATTGTAAAACAATGCAGTCAAAGTGGCTGCCTGTGGGAAAAGAAATCAATTCACTCCTTCTGGAGGACAATCGACAATAGCCAAAATTGGAAACTAACAATCCTTCTTCAGGATTTTAACTGAATAATCAGACATGAGCGGGAAATGTCACAAAAACAAGGATGTTTAACACAAAATTATTTATAATAGCAAAGAACTGGAAAGAACAACAAAGTCCCCACAAGGGAGTCATTGAAGTAGAGCAGAAATGAAGTGGAGTCAGGAAGTGACAAAAGATGATGCCTGATGTGGTCAATTTTTCTCAAAGGAGCAGGAGGCAGGGCCATTTACATAACACATGGGGCTGCAGATGAGAGTCAAGCAGAGAGAGGTCTTGAGAGTGAGGAAGGTTTGGAAGGGCTGTTGTGGGCAATGGGAGTGAAGCTCATCAGGGAGAAGCAGAAAGACTGAGCGACTGTGTTGGTGGCCTGGCTGAAAATGAAGACCATGAAAGTGATGACATCCTGCACAGGCATGTCATTTTTGTTGTAGGATTCTAGTGTCATAAAAAGAAAGGGGATGGAGATTCTAACACACTGATCCATGCCAGGCTGGAGTCATGCCAAGCATATGTGAGGGAATAAAAAGTGCTGGAGTGAGCGATTGAAAATAATCTATCATGTGATACAAGCTGGGAAGAGAAGAAGAGAGTCCGGGAAAAGTGTGGTAGCCCAGAAGAAAATGCAGAGACGAAGGCAGGCACCTTTGTGGTGTGGCAGGAGCAATGTATAAGGAACATGCCTGAGGTCAGAGAGTCAGCAATTCGTGTGTATGAGATTAGAAGTGAAGCAATTCCAGCTGTCAGCATCTAGGAATTTGTCCTGTGAATAACTGAAGAGAAGTGTCTAGAATGGGAAGGTCCAGATTTTTGTGAGTGAAGCGTGGTAGTTTGGTCACTGATATGGGCACTGAAGCCTTTGAGGATAATGACTGAAGCTTGAGTGGAGACAAAATGGTTAATGGGGTGCCAAGCTGTAGAAAACAATGGACTTGATGATACCTACTTTGTGTCAGTCATTCTACATAGATCCTTTCCTTTTATCTTCATAACAATCAGTGGTATAGATAAGGAGATTTGCAGAGTTCAAGGTCAATGTCCAAGTTTTGAGGAGTCCATTTGGCTGTGGATGCTGACTAGAGAATACGATGATCAGTGAAAGGTCTGATTTTGAACCTCGAGTTCAACAGCTCGAGTTAAAGCTGTTGGCCGAATATCTAGATGGAGACATCTACAGGCATTTAGACATGTAAGGCTAAGTCTTGGCAAAAAGGCTGGAGTTGAAAGTATAGATTTCTGTGTTAAAAGCATTGCGTTGATAACTGGGACCAGGGAGTAGCCTGAGAATAGAATGGAACAAGACGGAACAGAACAGAACGGAATGGAACGGAATGGAATGGAATGGAAAAGAGGAGCACTTTGGCATGTGCTCAAATGTGGATAGTGGGGACCCAAGAGAAGCCAGAAATTTTTTAAATGCAGGCAATCATATTTTGGTAGATTGGAAAAGTGGCCATAGATTTTCAGCTCCTGCCTTCAAGAGTTAAGGACTATTTCCCACTCCTGAACTGTGGGCTGGCATTTTGACTTACTTTGACCAACACAATGTGGCAGAATATATAAGTTCTAAACCTAGGCCGCAAGAAACCCTGCAGCTTCTGCTCCCTCACTGGAATCCCTTCCACCACCATGTGTGCAAACTTGAGTGAACCTGCTGCAAGATGAGAGAGCATGTGGAGAGAGGGCCCAGCTGCTCTAGCCTTCCCAGCATGGGCACCAGATATGTGAGCAAGCCCAGTCCAGAAAAGCTGAGCCTGGCCCAGACCACAAAACCGCCCAGCTGAGCCCAGCCCAAACTGCTGATCCACAGAATCTTGTGCTAACTCAAACAGTTGTTATTTTAAGCCACTAAGTTCCTATAGGAGTGACTTGTTACATGGCAATAGATAACTGATACACACATGGCCCATAATCAAGGGGGACAACAGCTTAGATAAACACACGGAAGAGAGGTCAACTTATAGGAGCACTTGGAGAGGCGTTTCCCAGGTTCAAAGATGTGATGGGGGCAGAAATCAGAGACCAGTGCTGGAAAGTGAAAGTTAACTATTAACAGTGGTTCCTTGCAGAGTTGGGATGGGATGAGGTCCTGTGTACCCAATGTATGAGTTGCTTGAATAATGGTTTTAACAGCTTTCTTGAGGATTGTGTAAATTTTGAATAATTCAATATTTATGTCTTAAAAAACAAGTACTGATTTGAACATAGAGGAGGTGATGTGGACTAATGGTTCAGGAGAGCAGGTAAACCAGCTTCATCACAATCAGCCAGAAAGTTTTATACCAACATTTAGCCCAGGGTCCTACCCCTGGATAGTATGATTCAGTTAGTGTGGACAAGGGCCAGGTGAGTTGTGTTCTTCATATAGTTCCCTACGTATTGAGGGTTTCAGGGTCAGAAGAAAAGAGTTCTGAAGACAGAAGTCCAGAAAATGTCTTTACTTAGGGGTCTGAAAGGAGAAAAATGATTTTCAAACTAAGCTTCTGTGGAAGACTAGAGTTCCAGAAACATTTACAATATGCATTAATAGAACAGCAATTTATACCACTTATTGCATGATTATAGGTCCCAGGCAATATGACAAGCCCTTTATGTTTATTACTTTATTTATTTATTTTTTGTTTTATTTTTTGAGACAGAGTCTAGCTCTGTCATCTAGGCTGGAGTACAGTGGCACAATCTTTGCTCATTGCAACCTCCGCCTCCTGGGCTCAAGCGATTCTCCTGCCTCAGCCTCCCAAGTAGCTGGGATTACAGGTGTGTGCCTCCATGCCCAGGTAATTTTTTTTTTTTTTTTGTATTTTTAGTACAGATGGGATTTTATCATGTTGGCCAGACTGCTCTCAAACTCCTGATCTCAAGTGATCTGCCTGCCTCGGCTTCACAAAGTACTGGGATTACAGGTAACAGGCGCCAGGCCTATTACCTCATTTAATACTCATAACACTTCCCCAAGAAACTGTGGCCCAGGGAGGAGAAGTAGTTTGTCCAAAGTTAGCTAGGTGGAGTTAGAATTTGAATGTAGGTCATCTAATTCCAAAGTCTTTCTGCTTTGTATGTTTGCTTTTACAGGGGAAATTTATTTACTATATGGAATTAGCTCAACTTTAAGTTTTTATCCCATATATGTATTAAACCTTTGGAATATAACACTGTTTATTTCTGATAGAATCTAGACTGTGAGCTCATCTCTGGGAGGAAATTGTCTTTTCATCCCCTTATCTCCAGGGCCCAGGATATAATTCGCACTCAATACAAGTTTGTTGAATAAGCAAATGAGTGTGTGGATTTGGGAACTGAACCAAAGTTTGTAGGTTTTGTTATTTTAAGATTAATATTCCAATAATGTTAGCGTTCTTCTCCACGGAGAGCACTACTTTTAAAAAGGCAGGTGCACTGGAATCGTGAGGTGGACAGCAGATTTCCTGGGGCTATGCAAGGCAGGGTTGATGAAGAAACAGAATTAACCAATTCAGACCATGTATTTCCCCAAAAAAAGGCAATGAAAGGAAAAAAAGAGGTGGATCAGTTGCACCCATCTCCACAAGGGAGACAAGACAAACCTGAATAGGTTTTACAGGCTGAAGAGAGATCACCAGTGGAGGCGAAGGTGCAGATGGAGGAGGCAGGTGGGATTAATAGAGGGCAAGACCCAGGGAAGGTGAGGAAGAGTCCTAGGGGAACTGGTCTTGGGTAGGAGGGACACCTGTTCCTCTGAATCTAGGCAAACAAGGGCTGCCAAAGATGCAGGGAGGTTTTTGGCAGAGTAAAGGGAAGGAGAGCACAGGAAGCAGGACTTCACAGAGACAAGAACAGCCCAGTAAATGAAGTTTCTCTTCCAGCCCTCACCACCTAGGGCCACGGGTCAGGAAATTTAACTCCAAAGTTCTGCAGATCGATATGGGGTCACGAAACTTAAAAAAAATAATAATACACTACTATGTACTATCATCATAGTTTCACTTCAAATAGAGGGTTGGCATTTAACACACCAACAAAAGGTACAACGGGCATAACCTAGGAATAAATCGACTCAGCTTTACGAACAACTCACTCTGTTCTTATTTTTTTCATTTCGCCAGGGAGGATGACTCCTTCCTCCAGGACGAGTGCGTGGGGAGCGCGGCTCCAGACCGCCCACGCCGGCAGCCGCTCGCCATCCCAGCTGGGCGGGCGCAGAGCCTGGCAACACGAGGGCGCCGCTCCTGAACCCAGACTGCCGGCCCGGGCTGCCGTCCCGCCCCGCGGAGCAGGCAGCGACTCGCAGGGTCCGGGGCAGCCAGCGGGGCACTCCGCCCCGGGCCAGCCTCTGTCGCCGCAGAGGGCCAGTTGGGCGCAGACCCCGGCGGGCGCATCCCGGAGCCGAGGGCGCCCCTCCTAGCCCCGCCCGTCCCGGGTCCACCCCGGCCCCTGCCCCGCCCCTCCCGGCGCCTCCTCTGCGCCCTTTCTCGGGGTCCCCCCGCGGAGCGATCCTGGTGGGGGGGCGGGGTGGGGCAGAGGTGACAGCTCGCTGGTCCCAGTGCCCGGGTACCCTCCTCCGACAGCTCTGCCCGGTGGATGTGGGGACACCACCCTTGCTCGAGCTCCGCTGCGCGTACCCGAGGCTCTGGGTCTGAGATGCCCGAGTGTCCCCGGGTGCCGGAACCCACCCTGGGGGTCGGGACGCTCGCGCCCGTCCTCGCCCCCGGAGGCCCGCTTCTCCCGCAGGAGAGCGAGGGTCAGCAGGCGCTCACGCAGGGCCGCCCTTCAGGCGCCCTACCTGTCGTAGCTCCAGCGGCTGTAGGACAGGGTCCGGTGGCTGCTGACTCCCTCCATCGCCGCCTCTGGCTCCGCTCGGGGCTCAGCGGGCGGCGGCGGCGGCGGCGCCGGGCTCGGGGCTGGCTCGTTAGCTGCGGGCCGGGCCCGGGCGCGGGCGGAGGACTGTACCATTCGCCCCCCGGGGGGTGACCCCCCCCCACCCTCCGGCTCTGCCAATGGCGGGGACGCGCGACTGTGGGGACCCGGGCCCGTGAGGCCCCCTCCCCCGCGCTTGGGTCCCGCGGGGGCGCGGCTGCGGCAGCCTGGGCGGCTTATTTATTTCCGAGGTGTGCTCCGCGTCGCCATGACAACCGCTCCATCTTTTCCGGCGTCACTAGGGCACCGCTGCTTTCAAACCTTCCCGGGACAGGGGTTGCTAAGAGGCTGCTCCGGCTTCGGCTCGCCTGGGAGTCCCGGATCCGCTCTCGACACTCAGGGCCCTTCTGCAGAGGCTACCTCCTTTCCGGCGTGGGAGTCTTCAGCCAACCTCCGACGATCAAGTCCCCCCCTTCTCGGGAATGGGAATAGCCATCCCCCAATTTCCTAGATTCCCGCTGTCTCCCCGCCCCTTCTTCCTCAGGGTGGAAGTCTTGAAACCGCGGTCCCCTCCTCTCTTCAAACTGCCTGCCTCCTTACCGAGAATGCAAATCCACTCCTCCCGCCCTCTCTCCCGGGTGGATTCCCTCGGCTCTGCTATCTGGTCTATTATGGCCCTCTTGGGTTCCAAAGACCAAGCTCTGTAAACACTCCCATTTCTAGGCCACCTCGTTCTGTTTATGTCCCTTTGTGCTTTCTCTTCATTACTACTGAAAATCCTTTGGAAAAAGTCCAGGTGTCTTGGCTCAGCCAGGGGAGAGTTTGTCTGACAGTGACCCAGGGAAGACTATGGCAAGCAGGCCCGCCTGGATGGGGCGGGTGGGGCAGGGAGAGCGGGCTGGCGCCTTCTTGTCTGCCTGGCCTCCATTCCCTTCCCTTCCCCCACCTTAGGCTGATGGCTTTAGGGATTTACAGGTGTAATCTTCTTGCAGAGGTCACAGAGCCTAAGAAGGACCTTTCGGGTGGTTGCTGTGGGGTGGCTGGCTAACTTCACGCCAGGGTCAGGGTCGGGGTGGAGGTGCTGACGTTCCCAGGAGGAGTGGAGGGGGAGCTAGCATTTTCGCTACACTGATCCAAGAATCCTGACAACTCCTGTGAACTAGAGAACCCTGTGGGTTATAGAGGCTGCAACTGGCAGTGCACCTGTTGCATCCAGCCCACAATCACAGGGGAAAAATGCTTTTCATTGAATAAATTGACAACACTTAAAATTTGGGAGATTTAATTAATACATCTAGCTTTCTTGAAAACTAAGACTATTTGGCCGTGCTAAACTGGTCTTCAGCATGGCAGGCATAAAGCATAGAAGTGGCTGTCCTCTGCCCCGGGAGCAGGGAATCTGTTGTTCTATAGGCCTCTGGCCCTAGCCGGCCAGCTTTTCTCACATAACTTGCTTGGTCCTTATAGCTTTTAAGTTTGCCACTTGTGTGCAATACAGCCATCTCTATAACCCCTGAAGTGCCCACCTTGCTCATAGTGCTACCCAAATGCATCATTAACCAATATTTATCAAGGGCCAGGTACCGAGCGAAATGCTTTCTGTACCAGGCAGACACTGTTACTGCCCCTTGTGGAGTTTACAGACTGATGTGCAAGGACTGACTCCCCCAAAAAGCCAGTGTTCCTGAACCACATCTGGACAGTGAGGCTCTTAGCACACCCATGAGCTCGGCAGCAGTGGATTGGAACTGCAGAATCAACTTGTTGCAACTGTGTGAAGCCTTATTTCATTGTTTAGGGGTAGGGATCAGAGGTGAGCTTCCCTCTGGAGAAGGTGCGGGAGTTTGTGCGGTCTCCCACAGAAACTGCAGGACCAGAGGCTACTGCTCCTGACTTGTCATAAGATAAGTCCTAAGGATGTCCCTTCTCCAGAGGACAGGATCCGGCAGCATCACCCCAGCCCAATCCATGCTGGCTCAGAACCAGCAGTCACAGAGCCCTCCTGAGACTGACATTTGGGCACTGGCTGCCAAGGTGCCTGCAGCCTGCCTTGGTGAGGCCACTGTAGCTACAAAAGCCAGTAAACCTGCTACTGGCTCTTATAGCCTCCACCTCCAAATCCTGAAACCCTCTAGAAGTGCAAACAAAAAGCCCAAGGCCAGCTGTCCAGAACCAAGGCTGAAAGCTGTAGAGAAGCTATACCCCAGACATCCCTAGGAGAACTCTGGGCGAGGCAGTTGGAGGAGGCCAAACAAAACTCCTATGTGTCATAGCTCCAGTGGCTGTAGGACAGGGTCCAGTGGCTGCTGACTCCTTTCATTGCGGCCTCTGGCTCCACTCATAACCAGGGAAGGCTATGGCAAGACCTTTTGAGGTAGGACCTTTTGACCCTTATCAATGCCAGGAGCTGTGTGTCAGCAATCTGTAGGAGGAGGACGTGTGGCAGTGTTAAAGCATGGCTACAACATCTTTGCCATTCCTCTCGTTGAGAAGCAAGGTCTATGTTACCTCCCCTTTAATCTGGATGCTATGTAACTTCTGAGGTTAAGTAATGAAAGGCCCTTCAACATCCCCTGTTCACTGGACCCCTGAGCTGACATGTTAGAAGTCTGACTACTGTGAGGCTGCCATGCTGTGAGAAAGCCCAAACTACAAGGAGAGGTCATATGTGGGTGCTTCAATTGACAGTCCTGGCTGAGCCCAGCCTTCAAGTCCCCACAGCCATTCACCAGACATAGCACTGAAGAAGCCTTTGGATGATTACAGCCCCTAGCCCTTTAAGTCATCCCCAGCTGCTTGAGCCTTCCAGCTGAGCCCCAGACATCACAAAAGAGAGACAAATCATCCTTGCTCTGCCCTGACCTGACCCAGAGAATCTGTGAACACTATGAAACGGTTGTTTTATGCCACCGATAACCAGGCAGGCAGAATTCTTCTCAGAGGAGCTGGTTCTTTTTCCTTGAAAGCTGATTCATGGGCCTTTGGTTATGACAGGAGGGGTCCCAGTTCATCTGCAGAGAAGAGCTGCAACAAGGAAACTGGATTGTTCTGCACAGAAGAGCAACAGGAATTCAGGAGTTGTCCTTTGGTAGCTAGATGATGAGAGGTAGGGGTAAGACTGGAACAGTCTTACAGAAGAGAGGATACACGTGAAAAGCTGGAGTAGAAAGAAGGTGAAATGGCAAAAAAAAACTAGACTCTAAGAAGGAAAGTAACTGGTGAGGAATTCTGAGGGTAGGGGCCGAAGAACTTAAGGAATGGAGATGTCTGATGTTCTATTTTATGTTGGTTCCTGCTCCTTGGTGCTGCTCTATTACCTCCAAAACTTTCAGAAAAAGTCTGATATGTATATGCCATCACCTCCTATGAATGATGCTTAGGGAATGCAGAAGCTGGGGCACTGTCCACAGTGGGACACTTTGTGGGACAAAGTGGAGTAGGAGGACGGCAACCCTGGCAGCTCATTGGAGAATGAGAAGTTAGGAGCAGGAATGCACATGCAGAGGAGACTAGGAGGGCATGCCCCTTCCGCAGAATCTCTGGGAAGGGATCTTGGGAAGAATCAGTTAGAGTACTAGACTCGCCCAGATGAAAGGAGACAGGCTAGAAGTCATCTAGGATTTTAAAGGAAAGCGTAACCTTAGAAGGCTGGAAGCTTCAGACCATGATGTGTGGCCAGTGGTCCTGGAACTAGGGGTCTGGCTACCCTGCAGTAGCAAACAAGCAATGAAGAAACCCAAAACCAGGGCCTAAGACCAAGGGCCCATCATGGCAAAATGAGGAGTCTATATCTGGGAGTCTATATCCTCAAAGAATAAAAACTGGAAGGAAAAATCCCTTGTTGCAGCAGAGATGGAGAGTTATAAAGAGAAACTGCTTCCCAGGCTGAAACATGGTCTATACCCTTCAGAGTAAAGCTCTGGGGAAAAAAAATCTGCTAGTTAGAGCCAATGTGCTCCTAAGACCCACCCTTTCCCTTTGGTTTCCATTCCCACTGCTGCCACCATGTTTTACCCCAAGGAGCAATGGTTTCCCTTTAACATTCTGTGTTTAACATCCCTTTAGCACAATCCCTGTGTTCCTCTAGAGCAGCTAGGAAGGGCTAGCTTCATTAATTTTAGAGGAAAGATGTAGGAAAATACAGAGAGTTATCACATGAAATGCATAAATGCAGGGTCCAGGACCCTGCACCATTCCACTGGTCATCTGCAGATATCTATACTCTGATTCCAAAAGGTAGACTTGCCTACAGGATTTCCTTCCTAGACATCCTGACAATACCCAAGGTCAAGAGGTGAAGATGCTCATTTCTGTTCTGAGAGACAGGCTGTGTGTCCAGGTGACGAGTACCTTGAATGACCTCACCAACGGATGGTTTCTCCCTACTCTCACATTCACAGAGGGTGGCTTCATCTTCAGCAGCCCAACTGAGTAACCACATTGCAATCTAATCGCTCCAGCTACGGACTGAATATTTGTGTCTCCTCTAAATTCGTATGCTGAAACCTAACTCCCAAAGTGTTGTTATTAGGAGGTGGGGCCTGTGGGAGGTGATTAGGTAATGAGGGTGGAAATGGGATTAGTCGCCTTTATAAAAGAGGCCTGAGAAAGCTCCTTCCACCATGTGAGGGTACAGTGAGAAGACCAACATCTATGAACCAGGAAGCCAGCCTTCACCAGACACTGAATGCTGCTGGCACCTTCATCTTGAACTTTGCTGCCTCCACACTTCGAGAAGTAAATTGCTGGTGTTTTTGTTGTTGTTGTTGTTTTGTTTTTTAGGCACAGTTTCACTCTTGTCACCCAGGCTGCAGTGCAGTGGTGCAATCTCAGGTCACCGCAACCTCCGCCTCCTGGGTTCAAGCAATTCTCCTGCCTCAGCCTCCCTAGCAGCTGGGATTACGGTCACCCACCACCACACCTGGCTAATTTTTATATTATTAGTAGAGACAGGGTTTCACCATGTTGGCCAGGCTGGCCTCGAACTCCTGAGCTCAGGTGATCTACCCACCTCGGCCTCCCAAAGTGCTGGGATTACAGGCATTTCTGTTGTTTTTAAGCCAACCAGGTTATGGTATTTTTGTTTTAACAGCCCAGCTAGACTAAGATAACTCGCACTCCTTGCCTCTCCCGCTTCTGCAACTGAAGAACGGAGAGGAGATAGGGATCTGAGAAGTTCACATAAAGTGACAGGTAACTTTTCTTAACACTCCTCACTCTGCTGCCTGAGGGAGGAGCAGGCCTTCATATATCCATAGGTACTTGCGCCTGCCGCACTTGATCACTCCAGCTCTCAGCGAGTGGTGGAGATGCCTGCTGTGTGCTATTTCGAAGCCTGAGCAAGGGGCAGGTGGGGCTGGCTGCTGCATGGGCAGTGATAGACATCAGTGTGAGTGTTTAGCCGTTTGTTCTCAAGGTGGTGTGGGGGGAGCTCTTAAAATTCCTGGTAGAGTCAATCGTTTTGAAAGCCATAGATTTTAAGGACAATTGCAAGACTGGGACTGTTTATGCAGTGAAAAGGTTTGCTGTATATCAGGAGTTAAGGTTCTGGCATTAAAAACAATTTGGAAAGGATTTACTTATATGCTTTTTGTTGTTGTTGTTCTGTTATTTTTTTCTACTATCGACAGAAGAGACTGAAAGTATAAACTATCATTTGGTTTCAATTCAGGTCACTAAATGCCATTTCTGGCATCCCTGAATTTGTAAATGACCAATGATCACATGATCATGTGGGTTACTATTATCTCTAACCTGTGTACAATAGCCACAGCATGAATTAGGTATGTTAGATTTATTATTAATATTGGAATATTTGCTCTCAAATATTGGCAAGCATATTTTAGGTAGAATTTGGAGGGAAAAAATTGCCTCGTGTGTTTTGTAAGTTTTAATTCTACCATATCTATAATTGCATGACTGTATGCTGCAATCTTTATAATTGTGAGAGCTTTTAATTATTTATCAATTGTTAAAAATTTTCACAGTTAAATCTGAAAACAGATGGGCAGTTAGTTCAAGTAAGTATTAAGAAAGAGTTACCCAGGTAACTTCAGAAAGAACATCACATTCTTTCTGAAGCCACAAATATTTATAATGATGTAAATAATAAAAGGCAGCACACAGGAATAGCTGGGAGAAGAGAAGCCCCCGTGGAGGTTGTGGGAACCCTGCGGGTGCTCTGCTTCCAGCATGGAGCCCGAGATGGGCCCCTCAACGAAGGATAATGGTCCTAAAGGCAGGGCCCTCACAGCATTTCATTTCCTTAGCTTGGTGTCAGAAAATGCCATAGAAAGTTCTGGGCTCCGCATGAGGCAGATAAAGGCTAAAAGGACAAGTGGACCCAAATGCTTCAGTGTTTGGGTGAGGAAAATGCAAAGTACATGAGCCAGGTGAGCGGATGATGATGCTGGGGTGGCAAACACAAGTGGAGGTCACGGGTTGCAGATCAGGACCAGGCGAGCAAGGTAGGCAGGTTTTTGGTTTTTTTTTTTTTTTTTTTTTTGAGATGGAGTCTCTCTCTGTCACCCAGGCTGGAGTGCAGTGCTGCAATCTCAGTTCACTACAACCTTTTGCCTCCTGGGTTCAAGCAGTTCTCCTGCCCTAGCCTCCTGAGTAGCTGGGATTACAGGAGTGCGCCACTACGCCCAGCTCATTTTTGTATTTGTAGTAGAGTCGGGGTTTCACCATGTTGGTCAGGCTGGTCTCAAACTCCTGACCTCATGGTCCACCCACCTTGGCCTCCCAAAGTGTTGGGATTACAGGTGTAAGCCACCACGCCCAACAAGGTAGTTCCCATGGAGAAGATGATCATGGATCAGATACTTTCCTTTCTCTAGGTAGCAGGATGACACAGAAATCCCTCTTTCTCAGGAGTTTAGGAAAGAAAGTGTCAGGAGTTCCCCAAACCATCTTTAGGTTTGATGATTCAGTAAGAGGACTCACAGGGCTCAGCACAGAGTTGTATTCATGACCGTGAGTTATTATGGTGAAAGGATTCTGTGTCAGTGTCCCTAGGACCCAGCTCAGCCTTGATTCACTAGAATAACTCACAGGTCTCAGAAGCAGCTGTTATACTCACCATTATCTCTTATTACAGTGAAAGGATACAGAGTAAAGTCAGCAAAGAAAAAAGGCTTTGGGGTAAAACCAGGAGAAACCACACACGAGTGTCCAGGTGACCCCACCTGGTGGGGTTGCATGAGGACTCACTTCATTCTTCCAGCAACAGTGTGTGCCACACATGGTGGTGGTGTCAACTGGAGAGGCTCACCCAAGCCTTGGCGTCCAAAGCTCTTAATGAGGAGTCAGTCAACGAGATGTGAAAAGCCTGTATAACTGGCCTCAGCTGCCCCAACAACTCCCTCTTCCCCCACCCCCAGAGCAAAACTAAGGGTTCATCATTAAGTCATTTAATTAGGATAAACTTCTCTGGTCAAACTGATACAGCCTCTCCCAAGGCCCCTGGCACGCAAAAACACTCATCAGGCAGAATATTCCAAAGGGCCCCCAAAACCCAAGCACCTGCACCTCTTCTCCAAGGACTGCCTTCACACAGCCGGAACCACTTTGCTCATAAAGAGCCGTAGGTGCCTAGGATCTGCCTCCACCCTGGGATGGCCCTTGCCTAAGCCTGACAGATGCAGGAGCGAGAGAGTGCGGCATCCTTGCCTTGCATGTAGACAACGCTGAGGTGTAGCTTGTACTCCAGAGTTCCCCTGTAGGATGGTGTTGACTGTAACCTCTATGAGACGTTGCCTGAAACCACTCTCTTGCTTGGTTTCCTTTTTTTTTCTTGTCCTCCGACACCTAGTCCTTTACTTGTCTCCCTAGCAGCGTTTCAGTGGTGTGCTGACACTGGCTAGTCCCAGGAACTGATTGGTAGCAGCTCTTCCCAACTCCGTGTTTGGCGATGTCCTGGTGGTAGCTTCAAATTGGTCATGGTGGGAGTACTCACTATAGGGTATTTGGGGAGGTTGTTGAATGCTTGATGTGTAAATCAAGCTTATTTATTTTCTTTCCAGAGAGCCAGTTGTTACTCATTTACCAACACACCACTGAGCATTCCCTTAATCACTTGAATATGAATATTTGTCTCAGTGTCTGCTTCTGCAAACCCAACCTAAGAAAGTAACTACCTTAGCAGTTTTTTGAGAGTCAGGAGGCTCAGAGATGTAGGTTAAAATGTATTTATTATATGAGGTCAGATGACCCACTATTTAAGTTCTAAGTGGACTAAGGCAAGAAAGAAATCTTCAGTGGGTTGAAACTGAGGTGCCGGCTGCTCCAACTCTTGGGTTTGATGACCTGAAAGTCCAATAGTGCCAGAGGTATCTGTGTTAGATAAGAGCCCTGTGTTGGGTCTCAGGAAAGTTGTGTGGAGCTTTTAGGTTGGGGGCTGGGCCCTGCCTTCTGCAGCAGAGAACTACTCATATTTGCCAAGAGAGAGCTGATAGTGTGCACCTGGGCCCTAATAGAGCTTGAATACCTGATGTGGGACATCAGGACACTATATGACTAGATCTGCCCATAGTGATCTGGGACACCAGTCTTAAATTCACCCAGGCATGGACTGGGTGTTTTATGTTTACCAGTTCACCAGTTTGAAACTAGCAGTTCATTGTATGGTGACAATGGTTTGGCATTGGATCCAGATAGGTACAGAAGGCACAAGTAAATTACGTGAAGACATGATTCGAACTCAATGTCATCTATCCCTGTTGCACCAACCTCCTTCCTGTGGGAGTGTCCCATACCACCAACCTTTGTAGGAGGAAAAAATATGAGCCTGATGTATGGAGGGGTTGGCTGAATATGGTGGTGTGAACCAAAAATGAATTCCAGCTGTTCTACACACGCACTTAGGAGAGGTTCTTAAGCTGAGTGTAGGGGACATCCTCCCAGGGGGAAGAAACTTGGGTGGTACACTTGGCCATCCACTTTGCATGTAGGGAGGCATGGCCTGAGGCAAGAGTACACGTGGACCTCTGGGCACTGGAGAACAACTCACTTGGGAGGTCACAGGCCTGGATGAAGCAACACTGGGAAGGAAGTATAGGGGAGATGCATGTGGATGGACTGATAGGAGTGGGACCAGAATGTGCAGAGCTTTATGGCTCCTGTCAATGCCCATCAGAGAGCATCTGCTGTGCAGAGGGCACTCAATGACCAGGTATGAAGAAGGATTTGTCTGGTGAATATCAGTCGGTTTCAATCCTCAGCTAAGAGCTTGAGCCCATGAAGGCAGTGGGAACAAGGCAGAGATGAAAGCTCTATACAGGCCCAACCACAGGGACTCCCTCTCACCAAGGCTTATTTACCTGCCACTGCTGCTGAATGCAGCAGAGAGTCTGGATCCTGGCTATGGTGCATTCCTTCACGGGACTGCCCCAGCACTTGGTGGTAAGTTAATGAAGTCAGATTCCTTCCACCCTGAGGGAGCAGCAGTCTGTCCTTACTGACAAAGAAAAGATGGACACCTCTTCTGATTTATCTTCCTTTCTTGTTGTGCTTCACCAGTGGTCTACAGAGTATCTAGTTTATCACCATGGGATCCTGCATAACGAAGTCTCAGCTCAAGTGTCTATTTTATGATAAAAGATCATGACAGTGGTCTTGTTTAAAAAAAAAAAAAAAAAAGAGTCATCCAGACACAGTGGCACATGCCTGTAATCCCAGCACTTTGGGAGGCTGAGGCAGGTGGATCATGAGGTCAGGAGTTCAAGACCAGCCTGGCCAAGATAGTGAAACCCCATCTCTACTAAAAATACAAAAATTAGCCAGGTATGGTGGCGGGTGCTTGCAATCCCAGCTATTTGGGAGGCTGAGGCAGAGGATTGCTTGAACCTGGGAGGCGGAGGTTGTAGTGATCCGAGATCATGCCACTGCACTCCAGCCTAGAGGACAGACAGAGCGAGACTTCATCTCAAAAAAAAAGGTCTTCAAATATACTGGATTACTTGGAAACAAGGGGTAGAAAGTGTGAGTGGCCTATTAAAGTCCAGGGAAGGAACCAGCTTTGGGATGACACCCTGTGGATTGGGTCACTGTCCTCCAAGAGTAGTGTATACACTAAACTATTGGATGATGTGTAGGGCTGTACTGGGACACACAGGGCCAGAGTAACCAACAGGTAGAACTAGGACTGGCCACTTTCAGCAACACTCCTGCCAGCTCCTTGCAGAAACTGTGCTTCGTATTTCTGCAGCAGGCTTCATTGCATCAGAGGTCCTGATTCTCAGGGGGAAATGTTCCACTGATTAACGTGAGAAGTTTTCCATCGACTCTATTGCTGGGTCGCTTTGCGCTCCTCCTGCCAGTGGACCATCAGGTAAGAAGAGTTACCATATTGGAGCTGGAAATCAACCCCCATCCTGAGAAAGCTAAGGTGGCTGTTGTGTAATGAGGCAGGGAGGATTAATCTGAAACCTGGGCGCTGGAGTGTCTCTTGGTGCCTTCAGGCCGAGTGATAATGGTGCATAGGCAATCACAGCCAG
This sequence comes from Cheracebus regulus, assembly GCA_963574635.1. Taxonomy (NCBI): domain Eukaryota; kingdom Metazoa; phylum Chordata; class Mammalia; order Primates; family Pitheciidae; genus Cheracebus; species Cheracebus regulus. The sequence continues at coordinate 4,625 of CAUYQU010066281.1, read as the reverse complement.
CAAAGTAGGGTAGTGGCGAGACCGTCAGGGGCCCAGGCTCTCAGGAAGAGTGGCCCAGACCAGCTTTAGTGTTGAATGGGCATGAGAGAATCTGGAATTGGTGGGTTGGGGAGGGCTCAGGGAGATGATGAATATTAATTGTGGCTGAGGACCAGCTGCCACAGGGGACTGTGGTTGATTCCACTAATCCTGCTCTTGAAAGTCCCTTTTCTTTTTTTAAGAGCTTTCATAGTCTTAAAGAGTCCACACTCTAAAAGAGTCGGTGATAGCGTGGACTTGCTGTGTGGCAGGAGCAGATCTGAGCAGAGTAAGGGGGGTACCCTCTCTAACACTGGGATGTCTCCTTCTTTTCAGCACTGTGGTGGTGGACAATCCCAAAGGCAGGGTTCATATCTCACCTCAAGCTCTCTTAACTCGCTAGGGAGGGAAGCAGCTCTGTTGTGGTTGTAGCGTCTAAGTATGAGGAAGTTAGCCAGCCTCCTAGGAGAATTCTTCAGCCAGTAGGGGAACTGGCTAAATGCCCTAGCCTTCCAGTTCCTCAGTGGGAGAATTCTGAGGGCTAGGTCACACAGCTCCTTAGAGGTTCCTCAGTGGGACTGAGTCCCTGTTGCTGCAGAAATAACCAGCTTAATACCTTAGGTTGCATTAACTTCTTCCCATCCTTATTTCCATTTGCTTTCACTTCTAAGATCATATTATGGATTAATTTTGTCCCCCTCAAAAGACAGGTTGAAGTCCTGGCTGGGTGCAGTGGCTCATGCCTGTAATCCTAGCACTTTGGGAGACCGAGGCGGGAGGATCACGAGGTCAGGAGATTGAGACCATCCTGGCCAACATGTTGAAACTCCATCTCTACTAAAAATATAAAAATTAGTTGGGTGTGATGGTGCATGCCTGTAATACCAGCTACTTGGGAGGCTGAGGCACAAGAATCGCTTGGACCCAGGAGACGGAGGTGGCAGTGAGCTGATATCGTGCCACTGTACTCCAGCCTGGTGACAGAACGATACTCTGTCTCAACAGAAAAAAAATATCCTAAACCTTGGTACCTGTGAAACCTTATTTGGAAACAGGGTCTTTGCAGATGTAATCAAGGTAAAATGGGCTCATTAGGGTGGGCCATAACCTAAAATAACAAGCGATCTTATAAGAAGAGGGAAATTTGGGCATGGATGCAAAAGAATACCACGTGACCACAGAGACCTAAATGCCATAGCTGAAAGCCAAGGAATGCCTTGGGCTACCAGAAGCTGGGAGAGGCAAGGTAGGATCCTATTCTAAAGGCTTTGGGGGCTGGGTAGAGGCTCACGCCTGTAATCCCAGCACTTTAACAGGCCAAGGTGGGTGAATTACTTGAGGTCAGGAGTTAGAGACCAGCCTAGCCAACATGGTGAAACCCCATATCTGCTGAAAATACAAATTAGCCGGGCAGGTAGCTCATGCCTGTAGTCCCAGCTACTCAGGAGGCTGAGGCAGGAGAGTCACTTGAACCCAGGAGGCAGAGGTTGCAGTGAGCTGAGATCACACCACTGAACTCCAGCCTGGGTGACCGAGTCAGTCTCTGTCTTAAAAAAAATAAAATAAAATAAAGGCTTTGAGGAGAAATCAAAGATCTTTCCTTGATCTCAGACTTCTAGCCTCCAAGACCGTGAAAAAATAGGTTTCTGTTGTCTTAAGCCACCAAGTTTATGCTACAACAGCGCCCTCTTCTTCATGGTTTATCCATGGTTTTGCTTTCTGCAGTTTCAGTTACATGCAGTACAGGACAGTAAGATATTTTGAGAGGGAGAGAGAGACACCACATTCATATGACTTTTATTACAGTATATTGTTGTAATTGTTCTGTTTTATATTAGTTATTGTTGCTAATCTCTTACTGTGCCTAATTTATAATTAAACTTTATCAAAGACATATATGTTTAGGAAAAAGCATGGTATATATAGAGTTTGGTACCAACCATGGCTACAGGTATCCACTGGGGATCTTGGAGTGGATCCCGCATGGATAAGGGTGGAGTGTGGTACTTATTATGGTAACCATAGGAGTCGCATGCAGATCACCTCACACATAAACTATTTCCCCCCAAGTCTTTGTCACATGTTCTGTTGCAAGGGGACCCAAACTATGTTCTGCCTCCAGCTGAATGTTTAGATCGAAATCTGGGGCTCTGTCTATCCCTTGCACTTCCAATCAATAAAGTAATTTTAGTGGGACGGTTGGACAGGACCCTACCTTATATCTCTCACTTCTCTGACCTCCAGAATTTGGCAAGAGTCCCTCACTTCCCTTTCCAGAACTCTAGTACCATGTGGAAAGGCCAGGTTCACTTATAAGCATCACCCTCTCCCTGGAAGGAAAGATCCAGAAACCTCATTTTGGTTGTCAGGTCCTGGGCTAGGGCTTCTCCTGGGCAACAGCAGCTCCAGAATTTCTGTATAGAGGAGTTTGTAGATTAGAATCGGGTTGGAAGGGGAGTGCACCCTAGTAGAGAAATATTATGTTTATTTGGAGTGATTTTGGGGGTGCAGATAGAGGAAGATGCATTGATTTCATCACTCTATGGCTCGAAGGTGGCCAAGGGAGGCAGTTCCAAAAGCTCTGGTCACTTTTTTTTTTTTTTTTTGCACCATCCTGGCATCTCCAAAGCGGAAGGTGGGTTTTCTGGGCAGGCCCTCAGAAAACAGCTCAGGAACTATGGGAATGCCACTGGCAACCTTTGGCCTTTAAGTGGTGTAAGGGTGTCCTCTAGTGGCCATGACTCAGAAAGCTTCTGGCATAGAGCAATGCTCTCGAGACTGGTGGCCTGTTACCATGGTTGGGACCAACACTGTGGGACAGAGACCATTACAAAACTGATGACCATCAGCATGGAGCAGAAACATAAGCAAAGGGCTGGAAGACCCTAATGAGACAGAAAATACCTTCACAGGAGTGACAGACAAAATGGATCAAACTATTGTGGGACAAACATCTAATTCACAGCTGAGATCATTGTCACAGGCAACTGCTTGCCTTCTGGGAGACATCGCTGGTGATAAGGGGGACAACTGGAATTTTGTCAGCTTGCAAGGACTTGCATTACTGAGTATGCATGGTTTCCTAGACTTTGCAATGAGAAGCAAGTCAGTACTGGCAATTAGATTCTTATCTTAAACAACTTGGGTTTTCTTTGAACACCCCTGGAAATGCTGACTCTCTAGTATGTGGGGAAAATGCCAGTTTCTTCATCAGAGATGCTCAGAACCTGGAGTCATAGTTACAGGCTGCACCAAGTAAATTTTCAGTAAGAACTGATCCTCGATGTTCTAAGGAGAGTGGAGTGAAGCTTGGTGGGGTTGAGTTCGGCAGTTGTTGGGAGCTCTGCGGGTGTTGGGAGGGAAAGTGGTTTCTCTGTCTGGGATGGGTGGGACAGAACGAGGCAAGATGCCAATGCCCTGCTGAAGCCCTTGTCTCATTACGCTGTCCTGTCTCCAGGAAGGGAAGACTCAGTTTACCTGTTCAATCCTTCTTGCCAGAGCAAGAATCCAGTAAAATCCCCACATGTACTTCCCTTCACAGATCTCTGTGGGCCACATTCTTCCCGGCTTTACAGCTTTCTGGTCCTTGCTAGAGACCCTCTGTACTGGCCTCCCAGGACCCTCCTGGCCCACGAGGGACAAAACCCTAAAATAATTCTCTCTCTTAGGATTCCAGCAGAGGTCAAGGCCTCACTTGCCTTCAAGCAGCCCACAGGCTCAGGACAGGCCATAGACTGTGGGAAAAAGGGAACAGCAGTCAGATTCCCATGTCCCTAGAACCTCATTTGCTCTTCAAAAGTTAATTTGATTGAGTTCATTTTCATGAGGGCTCTGGCTCTGGCAATGGAGGAGTGGAGAGGTTTACGGTATGGGCCTTGGAGGCCAAAAAAGTAGGGTAACAGTGTCTCTGATCCCCTCTCATCTTGCCATGCCCGGCCTCTGTAGTGTCTGAATCCTGTGGAAAGGGGGCATGCAGAGCCGAAGGTGGATTTTCATGATGGTCTCCTTCAAACCCGGAGGCCAAGCAGCACAACGTGGGCTTCCCAGGTCACAAAGTATGACACAGAGAAGGGGAGAGAGATTGACCTAAAGAAGTAGAAACTCAGACATTCATGTCTGCACACAGTTGTTGACCATGGAAGATACCTTTTAGCACAAAATCAGAAAGAACCCATATGCTCAACACTAGAAAATCAGTTAAGTAAATCATAGTTTACCCGTATTGCAGGAACCCATAAAACTATTTAAAATAAAGTTTTTGAAGATTTAATGACCTGGATAATGATCATTCTAAAATGTTTAGCTTACAAAAGGATAAAATGCAAAATTCAGAACATTGTTTTAAAAAAAGGTACTTGCGGAGAGATCCAAGATGGCCGATCACTAGCAGCTCAGGATTGCAGCTCCCAGTAAAAGCGCAGAGAGCGAGTGGACGCCACACGGACAGATGAATTTTTGCTGCCCACGGACCAGGACATTCCCAGCGGAGGAGCCCCACGGGTCGCCAGCACGACCCTTTTGGCTGGCGCGGCTTTTTTGCCGGCACCTCGGCTCGGTGGCTCTTGGTGCGGAGTAAACGGGACTGAGTCTCCTTTTGGATGATGTCT
>CAUYQU010066279.1:0-87288 GCA_963574635.1 Cheracebus regulus | reverse complement strand
AAATCTTCTTTCAAGGTTCTTAGTTTCTTTGCATTGGGTTAGAACATGTTCTTTTAGCTCACAGAAGTTTCTTATTATCCACCTTCTGAAGCCTGATTCTGTGAGTTCATCACACTCATCCTCTGTCAAGCCTTGTTCTCTCGCTGATGAGGAGCTGTGATTCCTGGTAGGAGGAGAGGTATTCTGATTTCGGGTGTTCTCAGCCTTTTTGCACTGGTTTCTTCCCATTTTTGTGGATTTATCCACCTGTCATCTTTGTAATTGCCGACTTTCAGATTGGGTCTCTGAGTGGACGTCTGGCTTGTTGGTTTGAAGTTTTTTCTGTTTCTTAGTTTTCCTTCGGCAGACGCCCCTTACCCACAGAGCTAGGCCTTCCCGGGTTCAGCTGTGCTTGCTCTCAGTCCTCAGCGCTTCCAATTGCTGTTCTCCTTGTGGGGATGGGACCAGTGGATCCCGACTAAAAGGGCACCCAGTCCCGTATACTCCACACCGAGAAGTACCGCACCGGCCAAAAGAGTCGCGCTGGTGACCCATGTGGCTCCTTCGCCAGGAATCTCCCAGTCTGTGGGCATCAAAAATTCGTCTGCAATTGCAGCATCCACTCTCTCTCTGCACTTTCACTGGGAGCTACAATCCTGGGCTGCTGCTACGCGGCCATCTTGGATCTCTCTCCGCCCGGTGATGAAGTTTTTTCTGTTTCTTAGTTTTCCTTTGGCGGATGCCCATTCCCCACAGAGCTGGACCTTCCCGAGTTCGCTGTGCTTGCTGTGAAACTCTCAGTCCTCAGCGCTTCCAATTTCTGTTTTCCTTGTGGGGATGGGACCCGCTGAGCCCATCCGTCCCGTATACTCTGCACCAAGAAGCGCCACGCTGGGGCACCAGCAAAACAGCTGCACCGGCCAAAAGAGTCGCGCTGGCGACCCGTGTGGCTCCTCTGCTGGGAATCTCCTGGTCTGTGGGCAACAAAAATTCATTGGAAAGTGCGACGTCCACTCGTTCTCTACGCTTTCACTGGGAGCTACATTCCTGAGCTGTTGCTAATCGGCCATCTTGGATCTCTCTCACATTAATTGTCTTTACATAGCTATGAGAATTTATCTGTTAGGTAAATTCTCAGAAAAGGGATTTCTGGATCAAAGTGCATGTGTGCTAAAAATGTTGGTAGATATTGCAAAATTGCTCCACAAAAACAATGAAAACTGGTTTTCATCCTCACCAGTGGACTAACTTGTTGGCCATCCCTCCATCCTTTCCTCCCTCCCTCTTTCCATCCCTTCTCTCCTTCCCTTTATTTTCTTCCTTCTACCTAACAAACAGACAAGGAAAAAGTACTTTTTTTCAGCTAGGCCTGGTGGCTCACACCTGTAATCCCAGCACTTTGGGAGGCCAAGGCGAACAGATCACTTGAGGTCAGGAGTTCAAGACCAGCCTGGCCAACATGGTGAGACCCTGTCTCTACTCAAAAATACAAAAAATTAGCAGGGCATGGCGGTGTTCACCTATAATCCCAGCTACTTGGGAGGCTGAGGTGGGAGAATTGCTCAAACTCATGAGGTGGAGGTTGCAGTGAGCCAAGATAGCACCACTGCACTCCAGCCTGGGCAACAGAGTGAGACTGTTAAAAAAAAAAAAGTACTTTTTTTCAAGGTACATAACAGGAATAAAAATAAAATGTATACTGTTTCTCACATTCTGGTGATTCAGGTTTGGTGTGTTTAAAAGACAGCTTATTTTGAAATGTTTGGTTCTTACACATGTTTTTGTGTTGTCAATACTCATATAAAAAATCATCTTTTATTTTAAGGAATGCCTGTTGTGCTCAGGGTATAATTGTGTTTTTGGGTGTAGTCACCCTTTCTTTATATGATTATTTATTTCCTTGAAGTTTTAAATTTTTTTGAATAGGTAATATATTTCCATGGCTCATAATTCAGAAATAGGAACCAACGTATTGTGAACAATTTCTCCCTTTCTCTTATTCCCTGTCTCTAATTCCTACCACCTTCTTTGTCCTCTGAAATCCTGTTTTTAGTTTCTTATATATTCCGCCAGTTTCTCCATGTAAATGGAAGAAATTTCAAATATAGATTCTTGTTCCTTTTTTTAATAAATAATTTCAATTTATATTTTAGATTCAGGAGGTATTATATGCATGTTTGTTACCTGGATATATTGCGTGATGCTCAGGTTTTGGGTACAATTGATCCAGTCACCCAGGTGGTGAGCTCAGTACCCAATAGTTAGTTTTTCAACCCTGGCAACCCTCCCAACCTCCCCTCTCTAGTATTCTCCAGGGTCTCTTATGCCATTTTTGTGTCCATGTATATCCAGTGTTTAGCTTCCACTTACAAGTGAGAACATGTGGCATTTGGTTTGCTGTTCCTGCATTAATTCACTTAGAATAATGTCCTCCAATGGTATCCATGTTGCTGTAAATAATGTTTCGTACTTTTTTACTGCTGCTTAGTATTCCATAGCATAGATGTACCACATTTTCTTTATCTAATCCAGCATGGATGAGCCCCAATCCATGACTTTGCTATTGTGAATGGCGCTGTGATGAACGTACAAGTACATGTGTCTTTTGGTAGAACTATTTGTTTTCCTTTAGGTATATACCCAGTGATGGGACTGCTGGGTTGAATGGTAGCTCTGCTTTAAGATCCTTGAGAAATCTCAAAATTGCTTTCCACAGTGATTAAACTAATTTACATTCCCACCAACAGTGTTTAAACGTTTTCTCCACAGCCTCATCAGCTGTTTGTTGTTGTTGTTGTTGTTGTTGTTTTTGACGTAATAGCCATTCTGACTGGTGTGAGATGGTATCTCATTATGGTTTCGATTCATATTTCTCTGATGATGAGTGGTGTGGAGGATTTTTTCATATGTTCATTGGCCATGTGTATATCTTCTTTGGAGAAGTGTTTGTTCATGTCTCTGGCCTACTTTTTAACGGGGTTATTGGTTTATTGCTTGTTGTTACTCTCCTCTTTTTTTTAATGCAGAATATGGATACTATTTGTTCTGCAACTTGCCCCCCAACAGTTGTTGGTAAATCTTGGAGTTCTTTCCTTACTAGTAGATGGAGAGCTTCGTCATTCTTTTTTTTTTTAAATTGAGATATGATTGACATGCCAAAAAGCTGTATATATTCAATTTGTACATCTTGACAAGTTGAAAATAAATATACACCCATGAAACTAGCACCATAACAAAGCCATAAACATCATCACCTCTAAAAGATTCCTCTCTCTCTTCCTCTTTTTCTGTGGGTGTGATAAGAACATTAAATATGAGCTCTATCCTCGTAACACAATTTTAAGTATACAATACAGTATTGTTAACTATATGTGCCATGCTGTTCAGCAGATCTCTAGGACTTGTTCATCTTGAATAGCTGAAACTTTGTACTCTTTGACCAACACCTCCTTGTTTCCCTTTCCCACCAGGTCCTGGTAACCTCATTTTTCATAGCTGTATGTGTATAAGGTATTGCATGATGGTGGGACCTTAACTTTATTTAACCATCCCTCTATTGATGGATGTATACTACTTGTTTTACTGTTATAAGCAGTGTTACCATGAGCAGCCTTATACATGCAGGCATTTTGGATTTGTACAAATCAATCTGTAATATAAAAGTGGAATGGGTCAAAGGATTGATCTTAGGATCTTGCTGTGTTGCCCAGGCTGGAGTCCAGTGGCACCATCAGGGCTCACTATGGCCTCAAACTCCTGTGCCCAAGCAATCATCACACCTCAGTTTCTCAAGCAACTAGGACTACATCATAGCCAACTAATTTTAAACATTTTTTGTAGAGATGGAGTATCGCTCTGTTGCTTGGGCTGGTCTCAAACTCTTGAGCTAAATGATCCTCCTCCCTCAGCCTACCAGACTGCTGGGGTTATACACATGAGCCACCACGCCTAGCTGATTTATCTTAATTTTGATAGATACTGTCAGATTGCTTTCCAGAAGTGGTTGTACCGATTTACATTCCCACAAAGAATGTTTGGAAGTTCCTCTTTCTCCACAGACTCACCAACTGAGTGTTATCAACTGATTGGATTTTTGCCAATCTGATAGGTGACAATTATCTCTAGAGTTAATTTGCAGTTGTCTTATGAGAGAGTTTGATGATCTTGTATGTTTAAGAGCCAGTTGTTTTTCTTTTCTTTGAATTATTTGTTCATTTTTCTCTTACTGGGTTATTGATGTTTTTCTAGAAGTTCTTTATGTATTAGGGAGATTCACTCTTGTTTGTGATATGAGATGCAAGTTCCTCTTCCCACAGGATCACATGCTTTTGGTTTTGCTTATGGTATATTTCATCACTGCTTTTTAAATTATGATTTGTTATTTTTTTAAATTTTGAAATAATTTTAGACTTAAAGAATTACAAAGATAGTACAGAGAGTTTCCTTAAATCCTTCTTTCAGCTTCCCCTACTGTCTTCCAGAATCATGGTACAATGACTTTCAGTCAGAAAGGTAATATTGACTCAACAGTGCTAATTAATATGTAGATTTCAGTTGGGTTTCCCTAGTTTTCCACCTAATGTCCTTTTTCTGTCCAGGATCCAATCTAGGATCCTGTTTTGACTTAGTTGTCTGAATCTCTCATCTGTGACAGCTTCTCAGTCTTTTCTTGTTTTTCATGACCTGGACAGTTTTTGACAGTAATGGTTGGGTATTTTGTAGAATGTTCGTCAATTTGAGTCCATTTACTGTTTTCTCATGATTATATTCAGGTTACGGATTTTAGGAGAGAATAATGCAGAAGTAATGTGCTTTTCTATCAGTGCACCATGTCAGGGTACATGATATTAACTCTGATTGCTTGGCTAAGACAGTGTCTGTCTGGTTACTCCACTGTAAAGTTTCTATTTCCCCCCTTGTAATTACAAGTATTTTGGGGGAGATACTTTGAAGTTACTGAAATATCCTGATTTTTCTTAAGCTTCTGATGCAGGGCAAGTGACCCTCTAAATTGGAGATTAGCCAGAGGGGGTTCTTGGCTTTGCTCAGGAAAGAATTCGAGGGTGAGCCAGTGGTAGACAGTGGTATAAACTTTTATTGATGTGGCAGTGAAGAGCAGCAGCAGAGGAATTGCTTCTTGTGGAGCAAGGCTACCCATGGGCCGTGTGCCCAGAGCAGCAGTGCAGGGGCCATTTTGCGGTCATATTTATATGTACTTTATTATTTTTTATTCTTTTATTCTTTTTGGAGTGCAGTGGTGTGATCTTGGCTCACTGCTTCTGCCTCCCAGGATCCAGCAATTCTGTTGCCTCAGCCTCCTGAGTAGCCGGGACTACATGCATGTGCCACCCTGCCCAGCTAATTTTTTATGTTTTTAGTAGAGATGGGGTTTTACCATGTTGGCCAGGCTGGTCTTGAACTCCTGATCTCAAGTGATCCACCTACCTTGGCCTCCCAAAGTGCTGGGATTATAGGCGTGAGCCACTGTGCCGGCCCTATATTTTATATGCACATTAGATGATGGATTATTCAGGAATTTCTAGAAAAAGGGGTGGTAACTTCTAGATGTTGCCATGGCAATGGTAAACTGTCATGGCGCTGGTGGATGGGTCTTATGGAGAGATATTTTTGGTGCCTCTTCTCTGTTTCAGCCAGTTTTCAATCCTGTCTGGAGTTAAGTGCTGCCTCCTACCTCACTTCTATCCACTACTTTTAGCATTCTTTTTTTTTGTTTGTTTTGAGATGGAGTCTCGGTCTGTTGCCCAGGCTGGAGTGCAATGGCCTGATCTCAGCTCATTGCAACCTCCGTCTCCCGAGTTCAAGCAATTCTCTTGCCTCAGCCTCCCAAGAAACTGGGATTACAGGGGCACACCACCACGCCCAGCTAAGTTTTTTGTATTTTAGTAGAGATGGGGTTTCACTGTTTTGCCCAGGCTGGTCTCGAATTCCTGAGCTCTGGCAATCCACCCACCTCAGCCTCCCAAAGTGCTAAAATTACAGGCGTGAGCCACCATGCCAAGCCTAATTTTAGCATTCTTATGTGGATCTTGCTACAGATTGGGCCAGCTACACAATTTGTAGGGCTTAGCTCAAAATGAAAATTCAGAATCCCTTTAAAATAAATTATTGGGAATTTCAAGATGGAGACAGCAGATAATTAAACAAAGTGTGGGGTTTTAGTTATTACTGTGGAATTTTAATGGTGGTTTTACCGTTTTCCTCATTATCTCTACACTTATTAATTGGAGTTCTTCTGTAAGGAAGAGTTGTCCCTTCTGTCCTGTTTATTTATTTATTAAGTCATTTATTTATGTCAATGTGAATTTGTAGTTATTTCATTCTTTGGGTTATAAGTAAATGCTATTGTTATTCATTTTTGCTACTCATATTGTTTCAATTTTGAAAACTTGGGCAGCTCTTTCAGTTGATTCCTGTGTTCTTTTAATATGGTCCTATCTTTCCTATTTTTTATTTCTTCTTCTTCTTATTTTTTAAGACAGAATCTTGCTCTGTTGCCCAGGCTGGAGTGCAGTGGCGTGATCTTGACTCACTGCAACCTCCGCCTCTTAGATTCAAGCAATTCTCCTGCCTCAGCCTCCTGAGTAGCTGGGACTACAGGCACGTGCCACCACGCCCAGCTTGGAGAATGGTATTTAGAAACCAAGATTTGGATGCTAGGTTTGCTCCTAGGTACTGGAGTGTCACTGTTTCTAGCCCCTCTCAGTGAACAGAGCTAGGAAATAGTAACTCATACTTACAAACATTTTTGTATCTACCTATTGATCCATTTACAAAAATGAGTTTATATTGAGAACTCCAATGCCAACCCAGTGCCAAAGAGCTCATTCTAGCCTCCCCCTTCTTGCTTATTTGTAACTTTTTAAATTTAAATCATTGATTAAAAATAAACTCAGTTTTGAATATGTCAGGAATTTGTCACACACACAAAAGTATAGAGAACAGTCTTCTGTATTATACTGCTTCAGTGTTTTGTATTACACTGCTTCAACAATGATCAACATTTGGCCAATACTATTCCCTTTATCACCTAGAATTGTGTTTTTTGGAATATTTTAAAGCAAATTTCCGACATTATCATATTGTTTCACTCAAATTTTTCAAACATCATTGCTTTTTTTTTTTTTTTTTTTTTTGAGATGAAGTCTTGCTCTGTTTCCCAGGCTGGAGTCCAATGGTGCAATCTCAGCTCACCCCAACCTCCACCTCCCAGGTTCAAGTGATTTTCCTGCCCCAGCCTTCTGAGTAGCTAGGATTATAGGTATGCACCACTATGCCCAGCTAATTTTTGTATTTTTAGTAGAGATGGGGTTTCACCATGTTGGCCAGGATGGTCCTGAACTCCTGATCTTGTGATCTGCCCACCTTGGCCTCCCAAAATGCTGAGATTATAGGCGTGAGCCACCATGCCTGGTGAATCATTGCTTTTTAAAAATTAATAGACTTCATCTTTTAAAACAGTTTTGGCTTCACAGCAAAATTGAGTGGAAAGTGCAGAGAGTTCCCATCCACCTCTCCCGACACATGCACAACCTCCCACACCATGGACATCCTGCACCAAAGTGCTACAATCTATGCACCTGCATTGACACATCCTCATCACCCAGAGTCCATAGTTTACATTAGAGTTCACTCTTGGTGCTGTACATTCCATGGGTTTTGACAAATGTATAATGACATATATCCACCATTATAGAGGATCATGCAGAATAGTTTCACTGTCCTCAAAATTCTCTGTGCTCTGCCTATTTATCCCCTCCCTTCCCCCAACCCCTGGCAACCACTGACTTCTCTGCTGTTGCCATAGTTTTGCCTTTTGAGAATCTCATGTAGTTGGAATCATACTGTATGTACCTTTTTCAGCTGGCTCGTTTCACTGAGTAATATGCATTGAAGCTTCCTCCATGTCTTTCCATGGCTTGATAGCTAATTTCTTTTTAGCAGTGATATTGCATTGTCTGGACGTACTGTAGTTTATTTATCCATTCACCTATTGTAGGACATCCTAGTTGCCTCTAAGTTTTGGCAATTATGAATAAATCTGCTGTAAACTTCTATGTGCAGTTTTTTTTTTTCTTTTAGACCGGGTCTCACTCTGTTACCCAGGCTGGAGTGCAGAGGCACAATCATTGCTCACTGCAGCCTTGATCTGCTGGGCTCAAGCGATCCTCTCACCTCAGTGTCCCAATTAGCTGGGACTATAGGCACATGTGACCATGCCCGGTTAATTTTTAAATATGTTTTTAGAGATGTGGTTTCCCTATGTTGCTCAGGCTCGCCTCAAACTCCTGGGCTTAAACGTTCCTTCAGCCTTGGCCTTTCAAAGTGCTGGGATTGCAGGTGTCAGCCACCATGCCTGGCCTCTTTGTGCAGGTTTTTGTGTGAACATAAATTTTAAATTCATTTGAGCAAATATCAAGTAAAGTGGAACATATTTACTGGAATATATTTACATATTTACTGCTGGAACATATGGTAAGAATATGTTTAGCTTTGCAAGAAACTGCCAAATTGTCTCCCAAAGTGGCTGTACCATTTTGTATTCCCACCAAAAATGAATGAGAGTTCCTGCTGCTCCATATTTTCACCATTACTTGGTGGTGTCAGTGTTTTGGATTTTGGACATTCTAATAGGCATGTGGTGGTACCTCATTATTGTTTTAATCTGTAATTTCTTAATGATATATGATGTTGAACATCTCATATGCTTACTTACTATCTGTGTATCCTCTTTGGTGAGGTGTCTGTTAAGGTTTTTTGCCCATTTAAAAAATATTATTTTTTACTTTTTTAGAGACAGGATCTTGCTCTGTCACTTAGGCTGGTGTATAGTGGCACAGTTGCAGCTCACTGCAACCTTAAACTCCTGGGCTCAAGCAATACTCCTGCCTCAGCCTCTTGAATAGTTTGGGCTACAGGTGTATGCCACAATTCCTGGATAATAATAATTATTATTATTAATTGTAGAGAAGGGGTCTCCCTATGTTACTGGGCCTGGTCTTGAACTCCTGACCTCAAAGTGATGTTCCAACTTTGATCTCCCTAAGTGCTGGGATTAGAGGTGTGAACCACTGTGCCCAGCCTTTTGCCTATTTTTAAATTGAGCATTTTGTTTTCTAGTTCTTGCATTTTAGGTATTTTGTTTTGTGGGGTCTGGGGGTACAGGGTCTCACTTTGTCACCCAGGCTGGAGCGCAGTGGTACAGTCATGGCTCACTGCAAACTCAACCTCCTGGGCTCAAGTGATCCTTCTGCTTCAGCTTCCTAAATAACTGGAACTTTTTACTTTGTTTTGTAGAGATGGGGTCTTACTATGCTGCCCAGGTTGGTATCAAACCCTTAGCCTCAAGCAATCCAGCCACCTCAGCCTCTCAAAGTGCTGGAATTACAGGGATGAGCCATGATGCCTGGCTAAGAGTTTTCTGTATAATCTGGATAACAGTATTTTATCAGATGCGTCTTTTGCAAATGTTTTCTGCCAGTTCGTGGCTTCTTTACTCATTCTCTTGGCACTGACTTTCAGTATTATTGCTTTTTAATTAATCACTCCGAAATTCTATAGAAATGTTTTTAAGGTTTTTTTTTTGAGATGGAGTCTTTTTTTTTTTTTTTTTTTTTTGCTCTGTTGCCAGGCTGGAGTGCAATGGCATAATCTTGGCTCACTGCAGACTCTGTCTCCTGGGTTCAAGGGATTCTCCTGCTCCAGCCTCCCCAGTAGCTGGGATTACAGGCACGTACCACCATGCCCAGTTAATTTTTGTATTTGTAATAAAGACAGGATTTTGCCACGTTGACCAGGCTGGTCTCGAACACATGACCTCAGGTGATCCACCTGCCTCGGCCTCCCAAAGTGGGATTACAGGTGCTAGCTACTGCTCCTGGCCTTTAAGTTCCTTTTTAAGAGGTTTTTTTTTTTTTTTTTTTTTTTTTTGAGACAAAGTTTAAATCGTTTTGCCTAGGCTAGTGTGCAATGGTGCGATCTTGGCTTGCTGCAGCCTCTGCCTCCCGGGTTCGAGTGAGTGTCCTGCCTCGGCCTCCTGAGTAGCTGGGATTACAGGCATGCACAATCATGCCTCGCTAATTTTTTATTTTTTGTAGAGATGGGGTTTTGCCATGTTGGCCAGGCTGGCCTCAAACTCCCTAGCTGCAGGCTGACCCGCCTCAGCCTCCCAAAGTGATGGGATTACAGGCCTGAGCCACCATGCCTGGCCTCATTTTTAAAAGTTTGAACTCATTTTTTCCTTGTCCTTGAGTACATCTTTCAGTTTCTGCCTTCTTCCCTCTTTTGTCTTCTGTCTTCATCTTTTCACAGCTTGAATCATTCAATAAACATGAGAGGACACCTACTATGTGCCAGTCCCTGTAGATATTGTGGATATGCTATGGAACAAGACAGATAAGCTCCACACTTTCTTGGGTCTTCCTGAAGGGTCACATCTACTACATACGTAGAAATCTTAAAAGAAATATATATTTGTAATTTTAAAAAAGAATAAAATTGAAGTGTATAAAGTAGAACGTGAATGTTTCCCTCAGTCACCCTAATCCCACTCCTTTGCAGTCTCCACAGTTAATGGGTTGGGGTGTGGACTTTGATGGTACTTTCGGCTAAACCAAATCTGCATGACATGGAGGTCTCAGGTTGTGGCAGACCTGGCAAAAGTACTTCCAAATGGAAATTGGCACTGGTTGGGATGTAAAAGCAAAGTCAAAGCATCCCCATTCCCATTCCCAAAAGTTCTGATTTTGATAGGCTTGCCTGACTGCTGCCTGCTGACCTTGGAAGTACTTGAGGCTTCCAAAATGTGTTCCTTGGAACGCTGGGTAGGATGCTGTTCTGAAATAAAGATTCCATGGCCAACGGAATTTGAGATACACTCTCTGTTACATTCCTCGGGGGCTCAATATGCATATCAAAACATCAGAGCTCTGAGAAGTCCTGCAATCACAGAATAAACAGAAATCCTGTTTATTCTAGTGTTTCATAAATGTATTTAATTGTGTCTTCTGTTTGTTCCATGGAACTCTAGTAACCCCTTGTTGATCCCAAGTTCTGTGGAACAGACTCAGGGAGCCCAGGACCCTGTGCTAGTCCATCTGCATGTGGCTCTTGCACCAACAGCTCAAGCAGGTAAACAAGCAAAGTGTCCCAGATCAATGACTCAGTGACACAGCTTCCTATGCAACCGTGCTGTGAATACTGCATTTCTCTAGGGGATTTTGTATCTTGCTAGGGTGAGGTGAAGCCCTCAGAGGATGTGAGCTTCCCCTGAAAAAATCCATAGCAGATGACCAGTGAGGCAGACCGACCTGGCCACTACTCATGCAAGAACATTCTGTATTCAGGACCTTTGCTTGTGGAACTCAGTGACCACTGAGGGCTCTAGGCTTAGACATAAGGTTGGCTTGCCCTCCAAATTCAATGCCTTCTAGAAATCCAAAGAACTCCTCAGAATTTCCACCATTTCCCTGGACACCATGCCCTCATGTTATCTCTGACTTCAGCTCCCGTTCCTACAGGTGCTGTCCTGGTTCCACGCCTCCAGATGGTAAATGTCAGCCCTTGAGATTTCTGCGAAGGGAACTGTTCACACCAAGCATGTGGCGCATGGGAGGTTTGGAGCAGGAGTGGGCATGTGAAGAAGACAGAGGAGAGGTCTCGGCAGCCGATGGTATAGTAGGCAGCCCGATCTGTAGAGTCCCTGATCTTGGGGGCACCACTGGCCTCCGTCTCATCCAATCTGGCTTCCTTTGCAATGTGTGCTGCTCTTTCTCTGTCTCTTCCTTTCCTCCCCTTCTCTCCACCTCCTTTGCTGGAGCAAGACTCCTGACTCACGCAAGAGTTCAGCCCTATCTTTAGATCTCACCTTACTCAAAGGGGCTTATCAGGCTGT
This sequence comes from Cheracebus regulus, assembly GCA_963574635.1. Classification (NCBI taxonomy): domain Eukaryota; kingdom Metazoa; phylum Chordata; class Mammalia; order Primates; family Pitheciidae; genus Cheracebus; species Cheracebus regulus. Next base: position 75,398 of record CAUYQU010066279.1, on the reverse strand, counting down.
GGTGAGGGAGTGTGATCTGCACAACCACAAGTAGTAGGTTGGCCTGTTGGAGCATGAGCTGTTTTTTTACTTTGTAGCTCTTGGGATTTGTTCTTTTGGGGTTTTCCAGTGCTTTCTGGAAACTGATTTCTCAAGCTGTAGGAATGGGAATCAGGGGATGTCGCAGTATGGAAGCAATGAAGGAAGCATAGACAGAGACATGCATGAGAAAGGACAATTTTAAAAATTTTTAATGAGAAAAAATTTCTTGGAAAAGATAATCTAAACAAAAGCAAAAAAAAATCCAAGTATAAGAAGAGTATGCAGTGAAAAGCAAGTCTCTCTCCCCATGTTCAGTCCTTACTACTTGTTCCTAAAATGGACACTGTCACCAGCTTCCTATTGATCTTTTGGGAAATGTTTTTTGTGTGTATAAACAAATGTATATGTATTCTCCCCCCATTAAAAAATAAATGATACGGTGGGCGCAGTTGCTCATGCCTATAATCCCAGCACTTTGGGAGGCCTAGGTGGATGGATCATTTGAGGTCAGGAGTTCGAGACCAGCCTGGCCAACATGGTGAAACCTTGTCTCTACTAAAAATACAAAAATTAGCCGGGCATGTTGGCAGGTCCCTGTAGTCCCAGCTACTTGGGAGGCTGAGAAAGGAGAATCACTTGAACCCGGAAGGTGGAGATCACAGTGAGCCAAGACTGTGCCACCGCACTCCAGCCTGGGTAACATAGCAAGACTCTGTCTCACAAACAAACAAACAAAAATAAATAAATGGTGGCCTGTCATACATATAATCTTACTTTTGTCTTTTAAAAATTTAATAGCATACCTTCACTATTTTACATGGAACTGCTTATAAATATATGCTCATAAACACACACAACACATACATATTTTATTTTTTTCCTTTTATTTGCACAAAAGGAAAACCTAGGTGATCCTCCTCATCAGCCTTGGAGAAGGCTTCCAGGGCATGAGATTATCCAGTATGAGGTGGGATTCTGGGTGCTAGACATTCCCGATGTCAGATTTGGTGATGAAGAATGCTAAACATCATTTCTGAGCGCTCATAGCTGTGGCAGATTGTATCCTTCTTCCCAGTTCTCTTCTGTTCACTCTGTAACAGGATCTGGCTGCACTACCCCAGGCCATGGGACCTGGAGCACTTTCCTGTGGGAGGAATATATTCTTTCGCTTCCTCAGCTTTAGGCTTGGAAGAGTGTGGGAGTTGTACACACCAAGTCCAAGTCAAAGCCTTAAGAACCAGTGTGGACTTCTGCTTTGTGTCTTTGTCCGTGACCATGAGGATGGAGATAGGAGCTGGGCTGTTCCTTCAGCTTGAGTCTCAGACTAAGAAGACATGGAATAAAGCCACAGTTAACCCACATCTTATGAATAATGTGAGAAATAAACCGTGCTTGCTGTAATCCCCTAAAATTCTGGGGTTGTTGGTTACAGCAGCCTAACCTGGTGAAAGGTGACTTCTGCTAGGAGACAGCGTTGGCTGTGCTCAGTCACAAAGCATCAGGACAGCTCGGAGGACCTGGTTACTTGCTCCCAGTGTCCTCTATTTGATCTGGATCGGCCACGCATTGATAAAGAAGCTGAGCTGTAATCACAGCACTTTAGAAGACCAAGGCGGGTGGAGTGGATCACCTGAGGTCAGGAGTTTGAGACCAGCCTGACCGACATGGTGAAACCTTGTCTCTACTAAAAATACAAAATTAGCCGGGCGTGGTGGCGCATGCCTGTAATCCCAGCTATTTGGGAGGCGGAGGCAGGAGAATTGCTTGAACCTAGGAGACGGAGGTTACAGTGAACTGAGATAGTGCCATTATACTCCAGCCTGGGCAACAAGAGCAAAACTCCATGTCAAAAAAAAAAAAAAGTTAGTTTAGGTTGTTATTACAGGAACCAAGATGTACCATACTTAGTTACTTTTCTGCACTTTCTATGTAACGTGGAAGTCCCAGTGGCTGTGAACTTTCAGGAAGCCATTTGGCAATGCAAAATAAGAGTTCTAAATAATTTTCACTTCTAGAAATCTAGCTCAAGATAATAATTAAAGAGGGAGGTTCGTCAAAAAGTTACTTGAAAAACTGGGAACCACCTAAATGCCCCATAACAGGGGAAGAGTGTACATACACCATTCTAATGAGTGACATTATGAAGCCATTAAAAATCAAGTTGCTGAATATTTAATGACATAAAGGAGATGTTGATGTTTTAATATTGAATGATAATAAACAGGACACAGAACTGTATATGCACGAACAAATTTGGGATTGTGCAGTTTATAATTTTATGTCTTTTTTCACTTACCCTTGTGAATAAGCACTTTCCCTTGGCCATTAAATATGTAAATACACGTAAAAAGAAGACCAGGAAAGAAATAAGCAAAAATAGCCGTTATTTCTAGTATATAGCATTTTCTTTCCTGTACTTTCTATATTTTCTAAACATTCTAGGATGAATGTGTACTACTTTTAAAATAAAAAAATAAGTGACTGCTACTTAAAAATGAGAATTATTCCGGTCACCTCTAGGGCTGTGCCTTTGTGCTGTGGTTACCCAGGGGCCTTAACTGGGGCTCCTGGTCTAAGAATAAGCCTGTGTGTTTAATTAGGTCACTCTCCTGCCGACCTAGAATCTCTACACAGGGCTTAGCTTGTGTTGCCCAGAACCCCTGAGGAGCCGCCCCTCCAAGGGAACTCTCAGTTTCTCACAGACAGGCACTGACTGCTTCTGCCTGCTGACTGTGAATTTGAGACTTCTGTGAACTGTCACTCCGGCAGAGCTACCACTCTCAGACCTCTTCAACCTATCTTCTTTAAAAATCAGTTCAGACGGCTGGGTGCAGTGGCTCATGCCTGTAATCCTGGCACTTTGGGAGGTCAAGGCGGGTGGATTACTTGAGGTCAGGAGTTTGAGACCAGCCTGGGCAACATGGCGAAACTCTGTCTCTACTGAAAAATACAAAAAATTGGCCAGGTGTGGTGGCATGCACCTGTAATCCGAGCTACTTGGAAGGCTGAGGCAGGAGAATCGCTTGACCCCAGGAGGCGGAGATGGCAGTGAGCTGAGATCGTGCTACTGCACTCCAGTCTGGGCAACAGAGCAAGACTCCCACTCCAAAAAAAAAAAAAAAAATCAATTCAGACATATCTTATTGAAGAGAAAATGAAGACTTGGGAACATTTTAATCATTTCGGGATGATGAGAATTCATTCATTCATTAGTGAACAATAGCTGCTATGCCAGGCAGCTATCGTTCATTGTTCCCTATGACCTTCCCCATATACCCTGTGTCACACACATTCAGGCCCTGGAGTGAGTGGTATGAGGACAGAGGGAGGGGGAGAATTCTCAGAAGTCAAGCTGGCATGACAGCTGGAAGCGCCGCCCAGGAAGGAGCTTATCCCAAGGGGAAAAGGAGCTTGGCACATCCAGCTTGACCCAATAGCAAGGCCTTCAGCAGAGACTTCCTGGTCTGCCTCCCCACGTGCTGTTTCACTCACATCTTTACCCAGGTCTGGCCCTTGTGAGGGTGTGCAGTGTGCTGTGTGGGGTGCTGTGCAGTGTGGTGTGCACGTCTGAGTATGAGTGAGCAAGTGGGTGAGAGTCCAGGGTCCGATGTCCACAGGGGAAGCTACAATGGCGTCAGGGAGCAGAACTGGGGACAGTGGAAAAGGGACTGGCAGCCTCACAGGACGGAGTCTGTGAAAAAAATAGCACAGCACCATCCACTTTCAAAGACAGTTTTCCACAGCCGTTTTACAGCAACCCATGTGAACTGCTGGGTGACACCTTGGACCTTACCATCTCCTAGGCTGCTCCACATCTGAAACCTTACATTTTATCATCTTTAATGCTTGTAAATTCAGGTAGGAGGTACATACAGTGATGTACATGAATTCCTACACCCACCATTTGGTCTGTAAGATTCGCCCATGTTATTGTGGGTAGTGTGATTGGTTTTTCTTCATTGCTGATTCCAATGGGTTGACATGTCACTATTATTTACCCATTCTGGAACTGATGGACATTTGGGTTGTTCCCAGTTTGTGACGATGATGGATAAAGATGCCACAGCATTTTACACACGCCTTTTGATGGGCACACACCATTGTCTTTTCTTTTTTCTTTTTTGTTTTTGAGATGCTGTTTCACTCTATTGCCCAGTGCAGTGGTACGATCTCGGATCGCTGCAACCTCCGTCTCCTGGGTTCAAGTGATTCTTCTGCCTCAGCCTTCCGAGTAGCTGGGACTACAGGCACCCACCGCCATGCCTGGCTAATTTTTGTATTTTTAGTAGAGACGGGGTTTTACCATGTTGGCCAGGCTGGTCTTGAACTCCTGACCTCAAGTGATCTGCCCTCCTCAGCCTCCCAAAGTGCTGGGATTATAGGTGTGAGCCACCACGCCCAGCCCATACCATTGTCTTTGAGCCCACTTTCCTTCCTGTGGCCTCTTTGCTGCTCTTTGAGACTCCAGTCCTGCAGCCCCGCCAGGTTTCTTGCCCATCAGTGTGGGCATTACCCTAATTCATTTCTTTCTTGGCTGAGACTCCTGCAAGGGGTGTCTTTCACATGCTGTTCCCACATCTGCACCCTCCTCTCCCTCCTGACTCCCACCCTGTCTCGCCACTGACATCCCACTGGCCAAGGCCTCCTCTGACTTATTGCCAAGTGCAGGGGGCATTTGAATCTTCTCTCCCTCTGCCTTTCCGCAGCACTGTGCCTGCTCCAGGGGCTTGGGCCGGCCTTTCTCCTCCTTTTCTTCCACTCCTCTGCCTGCTTCCTCTCAGCCTCCTCTGCTGGGTCCTCTCCTGTCTCCATCCCACCTGGTTGTTCCCGGGGCTCTGTTCTTGCCTCACTTTCTGTCCCTCTCCAAAGGTTCTCATGCTGGATCTTTAGTTGCCATAGATGCTGATACGACATCTCTCATCCTTGATCCCTAGGTCCAAAAATCTAGGGAATTTTCCAAACTCATTTGGTGGAAAACCTTGCTAGGCTCTGACAGGAGGTTATTTGCTGTCCCTATGTAGTCACTTCGTGTGAATGAATATTCATATGTTGGCTGCAGGAATGTCAATGCGTTTGCCTATGGGCTGCTGCCCCAGATTCCAGGTAGGGTGTGATCGTGCATATACAGAGGAAATTATGTTTTATCCTCTTACACTCACAACATATTAAATCTAGCTGGGCGTGGTGGCTTGTGCCTGTAATCCCAGCTAGAGGTTGAGGGCAGTGTATTGCTTAAACCCAGAAGTTCCAGACCAGGCTGGGCGACATAGTGAGACCCCTATCTCTAAAAAACTTTTTTTTTGAAAGGAAAATATTGAGGCCAGGCGTGGTGTAGAAACCCTGTTTCTACTAAAAATACAAAAAAATTAGCCAGGTGTGGTGGCAGGTGCCTGTAATCCCAGTTACTCGGGAGGCTGAGGCAGGAGAATCACTTGAACCTAGGAGGCAGAAGTTAGGGTGAGCCGAGATTGTAACATTGCACTCCAGCCTGGGCGACAAGAGCAAAACTCTGTCTCAAGAAAAAAAGAAAAGATTAAATCTGAATATATCTAGCCCTAATGGTTTCCGATTAAAAATTATAGACCTGGAACTCCCAAGGGTGCCTCAGCCTGGGCCTCCCCAGCTCTCAATGGGGCCGTTCATGCTCCTGACAAGCCTCCTTCCTTCCTGCCTCTCTGGGTGGGTGGCCCCATACTCCTCTGGCTCCTTAGACTCTCAGCCTCTTCCCTCACCACGATCCCTTACAGCTCATCAGCTCTCAAGTCCCGATTAACCCAGTGGGTCTCTGGCCTGTCCTCTCTTCTCCATTTCCCATTAATTCAGGCTCTCAATAGTGCCTTCCTGGGCGACTGCAGTGACTTCTCAGCAGCTCTGCTTTATCCAGGCTTCCAATGCCTCCTTGAGCCGACACCAGAGGCAGCTTTAGAAACATCATGGAGCATCCGCATCCTGCTCAAGATGCTGCTGGTTCCCACCACCTGCAGGATCAAGGTCAAGCTCTTTAGCGGCACACAGGAGGCTTCCCGAATCTGGCCTTGCTTCCCTCTCCCATCTCCCATGGGTCCCTAGGACTGGTTGTGGGCAGGCTATACCCTTCTCCCTTTCACACTACTGTTGCTCTGCTGAGAATTCTTCATGTGGTCTGCCTAGGGGGCTCTCAGTTTTCAAAAGAGAGTGGGCATCACCTTCTGGAATGGCCTTCACTCCGGGCCCCTACAAAGGCCAGGTTTTTGGTGAAATACAACTCTGCTGTTGATGTCCTGCTTCTATATTTTATGCTGAAAGCCCCATGTCTGTAACAGAATATTCTAGTAGGAGCCGAACTTGCCCTCTCAGTGTCACTTCTCTCGAGCCCATGGGAGTGGCATCTCACTCCCCTCCACACCCCTGCCCTGCTCCCACTGCTGCTCCCAGAATGCTGGGCTTGATGAATTCTTCTCCTCACAACATTGCGACAGTCCTTTCTGGAGGAAGATTGCTTGAACTTGAGTCCCGGAAAGCTCCCCAGTTTCTGGCACCCCTTCCCATCCAAACTCATAAACCTGATCGCAGCCCAGACTTCATCCACAGACAGATGGATTCCATCCTTAAGGCTTCCTCTTCCTCTCCCTCATCACGCATCACTCTGCAAGCCAAAGGGGTTTTTCTCCCAAATTTTCTCCAACCTCTCCCTCCCTAGCATCACACCCACCAAGGTCTGATTCAGACTCAGCATCCCTTGCCCTGCTCACTGCAGCGGTCTCCAAACTGGCCTCCGCCCCCTCTACGTGTTTTCCTCCATCCAGGGCCAGGGAGATCGACCCCCCATGCACAGGGGACCAGGTCACTCTTCCTCTTGCCACTTTCCACAGTTGACCTGTCACCCGCAAGATAAAGTCCCTGGAGAGCTACTGCAGCGTGCCCCGCTACTGCACTCCCAGTCACGTGTGCCGCGCCTCCAGCCAGGCCTGTCTGCTTGCTATTCCCAGCCACTGGCCAGGCTGCTGCTCCGCACCATTCGTGGATACCCTTGCGTGAGTGCGGCTCCACTGCCCTTGCCTGGCGGCGTATTCTTTAAGGCTTCCTTCTCTGGAAAGCTCTCCTGAGCCCCCTGGGTGCTCAAGGGCATGGGTTCATCTTTTCACTGTTTCCTAGTTACACGTGCTGTCTGTCTCCTCCTGTGACTGTGAACTCCCTAAAGGACAAGTGGCACATCTTACTCATAGTTTTGAACCCAGCTTCCAGCGCAGGCGTGGCGGGAGGCAGATGCGTAATCAATGCATGTCGTCTGACTAGGATGGTTTATAAACAGGAGCCGCCTGGAATACACAGATCTGACTCCCTCCAGCTTCCCTTTGCCTCTGGACTCTGCCCTGGCCCCTCCTCATCTCGCCCACATCCTGCTGTGTAGATACTCCCCCCTTCAGACTCTGAAGGTTGCAGGGAGGGGGCCCGTGGCTCTCTGTGGGAGAGGTGTCCCAGCTTTCGCTCTCAGCCTCCCCTGACTGAATCTCAGTGGGAGCTGAGCAGGTATGCCGTGGCCTTGGATGCCTTTCTTCTGCCCTAGATCTTGCCTCAGGGCTCTACTGCAGCTCCCTGCCCTCTGCTGCTGGACTAGGAGGCCTCAGGCACCCTGCCTGACATGTTCCTCCAGGAGAGGACACAGCTGTCTCCTGAACCTCTGGCGCCCTCCACCTCCCACGATCCTCAGTTGCTTCCTTGGGGAGACCTGTCAGGGCTGCACAGCAGCTGGGATGAGGGCTCCCTTGGTGTTCCAATTTAGGAGTAAATAAGGCTTCACCCCTAGGGGTCGGTTTCATGTAAAAGAGAAGTCCCAAGAGCCTTGGATTGATGGCACTTGGGGGAACCCTTGGCTCCTGGTCTCCCCTGCCTTCTCTGGGCTGTGTAGTGACATTCCTGTCCCCACCTCCCTTCTACCCCTCCCTGAAATTGCAGGCTCCAAGGGTCTCAGCCTGAGCTCTGGGGCAGTGTATGGCATGCCCTCTGCCCAGCCCTAGTCCCAGCATGCCCACCCAGGCCACATAGGTGCACCCTGTTACCTACCCGCCCACCTACACTCACACATGTGTGCAGTCACACACGCTGACACCCACACTCATGCACATGTGTGCACCTGCTCATGTGTGCACACACACCCACACACATCCCCCACTCACAGATGGACTCACACACACCCCACAAACTCCTAGCAATGTCCATTGTTTTGATGGAAAGAGAGACATGTGTTTGGAAATTTCCTAATCTCTCACCCCACATCTCTCCCTCCATGACCCTGAACCCCCAAAAGGGGCCAGCATTTGCCCTGGGTAAGGCAAAATTGAATCTGGGTCATGATGCCCGGTGTCCCTGACTCATACTCAGACCCTCCCAGCAAGTGGAGTCCACCTTTTGGTCACAGACTGGTCGAAGTCCCTCCCCAGCCACCCCAGAACATGCCCTTCAGCCATGTGGCCACATCAGAGGGGAGAAGACAGCTAGGGACCCTAGCAGGTCTCAGTGGCCATTACTCTCTTCTGTTAAAAAGACTTCCTGGTGTACTGGTTGGATCTCAATCTCCCTGTACGAGGAAGGCCCTTGTATGAGGAAGGCCCTGTCTGGAAGGAGGTTTCTGGTCACCTCAAGATGGTTTCTCCAAGCTCAGGATAATGGAAGGTGTCCCATCCCCAGGCCACAGGTTCTGCACTGCTAAAGCTGTGGTGGATGCGCTGTGGGGATCTGGAATATTGCCTCTTACTGAAGATGAGGGGAGACAGCCACGCCCTGCGCTTGGTCCCTGCCCTGGCACGCACCCTGCTTCTGGTGACCTCTCTGAGTGCAGGCAGCCGTGGTGAACAAAGCCTGCTTGGCCTCGACACTTTTTTTTTTTTTTTTTTAAATAGAGTGGATCTCACTCTGTTGCCCTAGCTGGAGAGCAGTGGTGTGATCATAGCTCACTGCAGCCTCCACCTCTGAGGCACAAGAGATCCTCCTCCCTCAGCCTCTTGAGTAGCTGGGACTGCAGATGTGTGCCATCCTGGCTAATTTTTTGAACATTTTAAAGAGATGGGTATTATTATGTTGTCCAGGTTGGTCTTGAACTTCTGGCCTCTAGTGATTCTCCCGCCTTTGCCTCCTGACTCACTAGGATTATAGGCATGAGTCACTGTGCCCAGCAACACTTTTTAAATGGATGCAATTTGAGTAGAAGAATCAAGAGGATGGCTGGCTGGATTAGCCTTGTTTCCACTTCCCTGTAATAAAGGAGAGCTGCCAAGCTGGGGGCTCAGAAGAAAGTGGGAAAAAGAGGAGAAGAACTCTGGGACAGCAATGAGGAGGCTGGAAAAGGGGTCTTAGAACATAGATCCTCTTTTTAAGAAATCTGGAAATAATTTCAAGCTTATGAAAAGTTGTAAAAGTAAAAAAATAATACAGACACTGTCCTTACACCCTTTACCAAGATGTACCTGTTGCTAACATTTTACTCTTTGTTTTTGTCCCCTGCTCTATATGAACACACATGGGTATGTACGTGTGTGTATGTATGTATGTATGTGTATGTGTGTGTATGTATGTATGTATTGTGTGCATGTATGTGTATGCGTGTATGTGTGTGTATGTATGTATGTGTGTGTCTTATGTATGTGTGTGTATATGCATATGTATGTATGTATGTATGTGTATAGATACAATTGTTTTTCCTGAACCACTTGAAGGTAAGTTACAGTTACATACATCATGACCTTTTTCCTAAATTCTTATTTCCCAGGAATAGGAATATTTTCCTACATTGTCACAGTATAGTCATCAGCTTCATAGGTTTACATATACAACTTCATAGGTTAGAACTGTCATCTAACCCACCACCCACACTGCAGTGTTATTTGTTGACCGCATCACGTCCTTGGCACTAGATGTGCCTGCAGTACAGGATTCTGCGTAGGCTTGAATATTTCATTCGTTCACCGTGGCTCCTTAGCTTCCTGTAATCTGGAACATTTCCTACGCCTTTCTTTGTCTTTAATGACATTGAGAAGTCAAGGGACTTTTGTGAGGGGCCGGGGCAGAGGCGGTTTTGCCTGTTGATTAAGAATACAGATGCTGGCGCCCAGCTGGCTGGGCTCAGTCCCACTCTGCCATTTATCAGCCTGGTAAGTGTGGGTGAGTTGCTTAACCCTTTTGTGCCTCAATTTGATCATTCATCAATCCAGTGAACAGTTAGCCTGTCTCATGGGGCTGTTAGGAGGTTTGGCACACAGTAAAAACAGGGCAAGCATTCACTTACTGTTGTAGCAAATCACCTTTTCTTGAAGGGGCTCCCAGTGCATCAAGCCCCACAGGGGTGCCTTAGCATTGGCTCAGGGATCAGGACCAAGCAGCCTGCAGTCCTCCCTGGCTGTACATGCAGTTATCCTAAGGATTTTGTGGTCTGGACAAGCTGCCATATTCTAAAACGGTAGCAGACACGATACCAGCCAAAGACTCAACAGGGATGTGGCTTTCTTAACAGACAGCAATGTGGGGACCCAGAGCCCTTCCCATTGACCAGTGTGGCTGGACATAAGTCCTACATTGTTGAGTCAACTCCAAGAGAGGTACCTGGAGAAGGGACCTGAGAAACCACTGAAGTGACGAAACATTCCTGAACGTTGCTGGTTGGCTTCACTACCCTCAGGTGCAAAGAGACTTCAAGATGGAGCCTAAGCTGAGCTATAGGGAAGGCAGGTTTTGTACAGCTGCCATGATGCCTCCCAGTGGAAGGGCTGAGCAACTCCTAGAGACTTCTAACCAGGTATTACTCCTCTTTTCTGACCTAGAGAGCAACGAGGCAATGTGGAAAAGGGGATTAAAGGACTCCCATGAGAAAAGCAGAGAGCATGGAATAATGGGTGGAAGGGACTCCAGACAGCCTTCTGATTTCTGAAGCTCAGTTCTCCCCTGACACCCTCCATGAAGGCTGCTGTATATAGGCTGCTAACCATCGGTCCGTCTATCCATGAATCTACCCATCCAACTGTCTGTCTGTCCATTCACTCATTCATGCATCCACCCACCTCTCCATCCATCCTCCATTCCTCCATCTGATGGAGAAATATATCTCCTACAGAATCTATATTCTTGCCTCACCATCCTAATACAGTCAAGCGGGGCTTGACCACAGGGATATGTCCTGAAAAATGTGTTGTTAGGCGATTTCACCACTGTGCAATGTCACAGAGTGCACTTACACAAACCTAGATGGTACAGCCTACTACCACCTCGGCTGCAGGGTGCAGACTGTTTCTCCTAGCCAGCAGCTTCACAGGCATGTGAGTGATGCTTTGCATTACGACGGCGATGACATCACTAGGCCATAGGAGTTGCTCAGCTCCTTATTATCTTATGGGACTAAGTGACATATGCGGTCTGTCGCTGGGAAAAGTATCATTCCGCAGTGCACAACTGTGGTTGCTCATCTGGCTTTATCAAGGAAGGAGCTATTCCATAGATATGTTTTCTTGTTGTTGTTCCAGATAACTTTTATCCTTTTAAGAGTACACCTTCATTTAGTTTAGCCATTTTGGAAAGAAAGTGCTGAAACTGACCGTAAACTTGTCTTTCTTTCTTTCTTTTTTTTTTTTTAAGATGGGGTCTAGCTCTGTCTCCCAGGCTGGAGTGCAGTGGCATGATCTTGGCTCACTGCAACCTCTGCTTTCTGGGTTTAAGCGATTCTCCCACCTCAGCCTCTAGAGTAGCTGGCATTACAGGCATGTACCACCATGCCTGGGTAATTTTTGCATTTTAGTAGAGACGGTTTCACCATGCTGGCCAGGCTGGTCTTGAACTCCTGACCTGGTGATCCACCTGCCTCTGCCTCCCAAAGTGCTGGGATTACAGGTGTGAGCCACTGCGCCCAGGCCTTGCCCTTCTTTTTAAAAGAGGGCCTGCCACCTCAGTTAAGTCTTTCTGGATGATCCAAGTCACTGCTCCAAATGGAAGTCACATGCTTCATTGTGAAGCCAGTGGTATGGGCCCTCAGGGAGTATTTGGAGCTCTACACAAATATTGGAGCCCCAGTGGCTCTGCTTTTTGACACTTTCTTTTGTACTCCCCGCCCCCCATTCTGAGATCCCAGTTATCTTCCCAATTCTTACAGCCTTTTGCATGCTTCTAGCAATGTCTTCTCTAAATGGCCTTGAGCTGGGAAATTTGATAACCAAACGTGTTAGAATTGTGCATAAAGCAGGAGTATTGAGTTCTTTCTTTATGAAAGCCTCTCATCAGTACAGCACAGAGCCTTCTGCCTTTGTATCCCATTGTTGCCTCATTCTGGGTTCTCTGCTACTCTCCATGATGCTAAAGTCTGTGAATGCAGAAGCCCCAGGAATGGGGAGGGCGACATAGTGGACAGGAATTGCTCTTCCTAGATCCTTGCTGCTTTGGCTCTAGAGAAAAGGATGAGATACCAGAGGCTGTTCTGACTGAATCCTCTCTCAAAGGGGCTGGGGGAGATGGGAACAGGGTGGGGCCAGCTGGGTCGGTGGTGCCTGAAGTCTCTGAGGGAGAGGGGAGTGGCTGGGCCGCACTGGTAGTGTGCAGGAGGCTGAGGAAGGGATCCCTGCTTCCTCCTCACTCTGGATGACAATGGCCAGTGTGGACCGGGGAGAGCCCAAGGGCCTGGTCTCCCTTCAAGGCCCGAAGCAGGACTGGCACCAGCAGTGAGATGGGCACCTGGGGTGGGGGCCAGGAGTCTCAGCCTATAAACACCCCACATGCACAGAGCAGCACACAGGGACTCCTTTAAATACACAGCTATGGAGACACCCAAAATGCAGACGAACACTTGCACTCACGAGGGATGCGCTTCCATAGGTGCAGCAACCATCAGGAAACTGACCACACACACTCCGGTGGGAGGTCTTCTTCACTTCCCTCCCTCCACCAAGATCTCTCCCCCTCACCACGGACACAGTGACAAACATATCATCTCTGAATTTGGACACTGGGGCCCCATTTCAGAAGGTGACAACCTTTACACCAACAACTGCACATACTTGTTTACAGGGGTGGATGCCCATAACACGCCTGCACGGTGGGACAGCAAGCTGCTGATTGCCCACACACACTCAGACACATGCTTGCACACGTGCTCCCACATGCTTACACGCATGCTCACACTTGCCCACACACTTGCGTTCAGACACACACGGGTCCAGGCAGGGCCCTGGCTTCGCCCGACCACTTCCCCCATCCTTTCTGCAGCTGCAGGCGGTGCTCTGTTCTCTGCTGGGTTTCCACCTGCTCCGTCCTCAGGTCTTGGATTCTGGGGCGCTGGCGGGCTGATGCCAACATCCTTCTCTCGCTCCCCTGGATTTTTGTCAACTGCAGGCTGATGCTGGGGAAGAGTTGTTGCTTTGGCTTCGACATGGACTACACTCTGGCCGGTACGAGGGCTGTAACACAGTGTATTGGGAGCTGGAGGGAGCAGGGGTTGGGCAGCCAGGAACCAATCGCCTGACTCTGCTCAGGCCCCTGAAGCCTACAAGCCCCCGGCCTATGAGGCCCTGGACTTTGAGCTGCTGCTGGAGTGCCTGGTGTGCATTGGGTACCCACTCGAGATCCTGTGCTGTACCTACAACCCCACCTTCCCCACCAAGTGCGTGACTCAGGACAGGTGGGAGGTCACTTGGCCTTGGTAACCCCACACATGGCCCCCCCACCCCTGCCTCTGCAGGGTGCTGGTGTTCGATGCACTCTGTGGGAAACTGCTGAAGGTGGGCGCCCACGGGACTGTGCTGCTGGGTGCCCATGGCTTCACCTTCCTCTCGGAGTAAGGGACAAAGGGTGCCGGGAGGGTGGCAGGTCAGGAGGGGAGGACCGACGGGGGGCGGAGGAAGGATGCAGGCCCATGGTGGAGGCTCAGCACAGAAGGGATGGGTGGGGGTTGCAAGGGATGGCCAGAACCTGGACAGGCCTCTAGGAGGCACTGGGGAGGGGGCATTGGCTGCACCAGCCTACCCCGACCTCAGTGCAGAGAGCTGGAGCTTCTACCCAGCAAGTTCGTTCAGAGGACGACCTGCAGTGCTTCCACATCCTCAACACGCTCTTCAACCTGCTTGGTGGGTGGAGAGTCGGGGGCACGGGGAGGTGGTCCCGATGGGCCCAGCTCTGGCCTGGTGGGGAGCTGCCTGGGTCCCTGGGCTGACAACTGACCAGCCTTTCTGCCCCAGAAACCTACCTCTGTGCCTGCCTGGTGGACTTCTCCGGGTGCTCCTGTTACACCAAGTGTGTCTTGTGCCCTGCACAGCCCTGGGGTGACCAGCAGCACACTGCTGCTGCTCAGGGACCAAACTCCAAAGTGGGGAACCCCTGAAGGGTTCTCCAAGGGGCTTGAGGGGTTCCAGGAGGCTCAGTGAGAAGACCTCTACTGCAGGATGGCCCCCAACCCTATCACTGGTGCTGCCCCTAAGGAGTGACCCTTAGCCCTGGGTGATGCCCTTCCCAGGATGGCTGAGACATAAGCCCACTGAAGGCCCCCGTGTGGCTGGGGGATCGCTCTGGTATAGCACTCAGGGTTGGAGGTCACCTCAGACTCCCTTATTGGTGTCCCCTGTCCCCTTTTGGCCTGCCCCAGCTGTGACACTGGATATCAGCATGGGAACCTCTTCATGTCCTTCTGAAGCGTCTTCTAGGATGTGGCTGATGCCATGAATAGTGTCCACCAGTGGGTGGTGAGTGTTCCAGGACCCCTGGGCCCCTGACCTGTCTGCTCCGGGTTCTCCTGCCTCCAGCCTCCAGTCCCCATAGACTTTCCATCCTCTTCCCACTGAGGACTGTGGTCTGGTCTGGGCTTCTCAGAGCCGCCCACTCTCTTCATCTTGACACAGACATGTAGGTGGGTACACACATACACACAGAGACACACACACACAGAGACAAACCTATACGCATATAGACACACACACACAGAGACAGACACACAGAGAGACACACACAGACACACACACACAGACACATACACACACACACGCACACACACACACACACACACACACACACACACACACACACACGGCCCTTTGCTCCCTCCTGCAGGGCTGTCTCAAGGAGAAGACCCTGGAGGACTTGGAGAAGTACGTGGAGAAGGATGTGAGTGGTCACAGACGCAAGGCCCCAAGGCTTTCCCTGCAACCCTTCCCCTGGCTTTCTTGGAGGTTTAGGCTGAGCTCTGCTCCCCAGGTGGCTCAGGGTCTTTCTGTGCAGCTGGCTGGGCTGGGGTGGGCTCCCAGAAGGCTGAAACCTGAGGAGGGGACCCCAGGGCAGCGCTGGGAGTCCCACACTTGCAAGTCCCTCTAGCTCTGCCCCAAGCACACCTCCCGTGCTGCTGGGGAAGATGAAGAAGGTTGGGAAAGTGCTTTTGGCCACCAACGGCAGCTACAGCTATGCCGATGAGTGCGTGTATCGAGGGATGGGCCCTTGGCCTCCTTCCTGGGCTCTGGGAACACGGAGGCATTGTAAACAACAGTGAGGGGCGGGAGGAACTACGACCCTCCTGACCCCAACACTGGACTGGTCTCCTGGGCTCCATTTCTTGGCCTTTCAAGGCCTCAGGGGAAGGAGCAACTTTCCACCATCTTGCTCCTGTGGCCACCAGGGTGCCAGGGGGATGGTAGTAAGGGAAGAGGTAGGCGGTGGCCCAAGCTTGGTGCCCTGACTCTGCCCTGTCCTTGCCAGGCCATTGTGACCTACCTGTTCAGCACCAGTGAGGTGAGTGCAGGAGTGTTGCACGCACAGCTGGGGTGGGCTGTGCAGGGGGCCGGGGGTGCCAGGCCGCAGCATGATGCCAAGGGCCTGTCCCATGTCCAGCCTCCCTTTGAGTAAGACCCGAGTGTGTGAGTGGTCATTTCTCATGAGTGGAAGCTCCCTAGTGGGTAGGAGGCTGGTGACCTCAGCCAGGCCCTGGGAGGAGTCTTTGGGGATGACAGGAGGCAGTCAGGTGTGTGGGGAGGGGTCGTGGAAAGAGGTGAGATGAGGGCATGGCAGGCCAAGGGAAGGGGGCTGGGGCCTGGGAGTGACCAGGTGTCATGGGCAGGCAGCAGGCCCCTAACTTGGTAGCTCTGCTGGTGCCACCTGTCCCCGGGTCTCTCACTGTGCTGTGAGGGGCTCTGGAGGCTGGCCTGAGAGTGCACATGATGGCCGACACCCACCTCCACAAGTTCCTTTTGAGCCCTTTCTAGTGCCCAGCTTGGCTGGGGACGCTGGGCAGCGAGGCCTGGTTCCCAGGGGCTGGAGAGGTCCCATCCGCCTGGGAGGTTGGTGGGGAGAGGGCAGGCTGTGACGGGTGACTGGCTGTAGCAAGGTCAGGTTTACCAGGCTGTGCGCGTGTGGCCCGTGTGCACCCCAGCAGGCTGAAGCCGTGGCCAGCCCCTGGAGGTCCTCCTTCGACCTGATCACGGTGGACATGCAGCAATCCTACTTCTCTGTGGAAGGGAGGGTCAACATGGTAATGGTAGGTGCAGAGGTCCATGGACCATAACTGGGGAGGGCAGCCTGCCTGCCCCTTAGACTTGACCTGCCTTTGTGGCTGGCAGCTCTGCTGGCCCATTGGTTCCTGGAGGCAGGGAACCAGAGGCCTCCTCCCACGCCCCGCTGGTTACCTCTGCTGCTACCAGCTCCCTCCAGCGCTCCCTAGTTAGAGACCAAAGATGCAGTTCTCCTGGCTCCAGGGCACCCTTCTGCCCCTCCAGGACTTGGGGAAGCTAGGCGTGGGCACCTATACAGGGCCCCACCAGCACTGTGCTGTCTACTCTGGAGGTACCAGCTCCCAGCATGCTCCTTCCCAGGCCCCTCACCTGCCCCAAGTCACTGTCCCAAGGCAGGAAGGGCGAAGAAGTCTGTCCTCACTTGGTGGGGCAGGCTCGTCCGACATGGTGTGCGAGCTCCTTGGGATTTGGGGGAAGGACATCCTGTACATTGGGGACCACATTTTTGGGGACATTCTGAAGTCCAAGAAGCGGCAGAGCTGGCGGCCTTGCCTGGGGGTTCCTGAGCTGTCCTGGGAGCTGGAGATCTGGGCCTCGGAGAAGGATTAGCTGCTGGGGTCAGGAACAGTCAGAGGGCACTGGCTGTCCATGTAGCGGCCCCAGCATTGCCTTCTCCCTTTCCCTGTGGGGGCCAGGAATCCTAGCCACTCTGCTGTTTCTGAGGGAGGAAACAGACACCCAGAGAGGGTAAGCAGCTTGTCTGAAGTCACACAGCCAGTAGGGGCAAAGCTGAGAGTCAAATATGCATCTCCTGACCCCAGAGTCCTGTGCTGTTTCTGCAGGCCACACTTTCCTCCTGCACCTGACCCCACTCTCCCCACCCACCCTGAGGACGTTCAGTGGGTGGAAGGTACACAGGCTCCATCCAGGAATGACTTGAAGTCATCCTCCAGGCCAGGGAGTCGTGTGAGCCCACACAATTTGGGGTTTGTCCTGAGAGCTGAGGCTTTAGGTTTGAGTCATTGCCGTGTGACCTTGGGAAAGTCACCTGACTACCTCACCCATCCCTTGGGGCCTACGCTATCCCTGCTTCAGTCTGGGCAGAGTCTCACCTGATGTAAGGGGCCAGAGGTGTTATGCACACAGCTAGGGGAGCGCAAGTCCACAGCTGGGCCAAGGCAGACACAGGCCGTCACTCACCCCCACTGATCCCTAGCAGCTTTTCAGAGCGGTAGGAGGAGCTGAAGAGGCTGGACACTATATCAGTGAGACCCTGGTGGACCTGTATCAGTGAGACCCTGGCCTTTCTGGGGGTAAGATGGGGGGCGGGGAGAGGGATGGAGGGACAGTGGCTCACATCCCTGCCTGGCAGCGAGGTCCCAGCCAAGGTTGTCAGGACATCAAGATCTGTTTCAGGCTGGGCTTCCCTAGCAAACTGGATGTGGGGACCCCTCTCACCCCCTTGGGAATGCTGACACTCTGTGACCTCTAGGCCCTCACTTTGAACCCGTCCAGCACTCAGGGACCTTCCCTCGCAGGCGTGTACACACCCAGCCTGGCACCCACACTGGATGCTCGCATAGTGTCTTCCACCCGGCCCCTGTGGGGGTCTAAGTAGACTGTCCTGGCACTTGGAAGCTCTGTGCCTCCCCTGGGTCATCAGGCTATTTTTGTACCAGGCACATAGATGGGAGCAGTTGTGAACTGCAAGTCATCAACTTCACCAAGAGAGAGATCCAGGTGACAGCTGGGTGTCGAGGGAGGAGAGGACCAGGCCTAGTGGGGGCGGAGCCTGCGTCCCCTGTGCCAAAGGCCCAGTTACCTGATTCTCCCCAACAGCGCCTGGGCTCCACCTGCCTTGTCAGCCGGCGCCATCTGCTGGCCAATATTCCAAAGGGCAGCGGTGCCCAGTTGAAGGGCTGAGCTGAGCCTGATTTGCAGGCCTTGCCTCCAGTCCTGCAGTCCTTGTCAATCACCCTGCCTAAGAAGTGCCTGCATGCTGGCTGGGCCCTTATTGACCGACTAGCCAGTTCTGATAGGAAATGTGATTGAGAGCCAGTAAGTCCAGCATCCTGGGAAAAGAGAAGAAAGGACAACGTTCCCTTGTGGCATAATTGACTGGCTACCAAAAAGCTGGAGGTGCCCACGGCCGACCAGGTGGAGGGAGTCAGGCCACTTGGTCATTCCAGCCCAGCCGGGGCCCATCACAAAGGGTCTTTGCAGAGCCTTTTACAAAGCACAGCTGTCTGATCTTCCCCTTAGGCTTATGAGGTGGATAGAGCAGATTGTCACCTTTATATTACTGATGAGGAAATTGAGCCTCAGAGAGGGGTCACCTTGGGAGTAAATGTTGGGACTGTTCTCTAGGCTCTAAAAGCAGGGCCTGGTGGTGGGTGGGACCTGACAGGAGGGTAGAAGTGGGGCCGGGGTGCAGCCTTTGCCAAGTCCTCTGTTGGACTCATAAGGTAAATGAAGCTGTGGGTTTAGTCCTGGGTGGTCCATCTCCAGGGCCAGGCAGGTAACTGTGAGGGAAAGCTGGAGGGGGCCTGTGGCAAAGTAGGAAGCTGCCCCACCTCCAGAAGCCAAATGTGCAGCCCGTAGGTCTACAACATGCTGCTCCTTCCCTACAGAGGGGCACAGGCCTCAGTGTCCCCCAGTGAGAGGCCCAGGGAAGCCAGGGTCACCAAGAAAGGGAGTAGGCAAGGCCAGGCCCATGTGGGCTGGGATTTCAATTCAGCATGTTGCCCCCCTGGCCAGAAGGACACCCGGGAGCAGGACCTGTGCTGCAGCACCATGGGCCACCTGTTCCACTGCGGTTTCCACCAGACACTCTTCTCCAGCCAGCTGATGCACTATGCCAACCTCTACGCTGTCACCTGCTTCAACTTCCTGTACCGCCCGCTCAGCTCACTGTTTCAGGCCGCCCCGAAGTTGTTGGGTCCCTGTGGAATCTCCACGGCTGTCCCTGAACATCCATCCTAGAAGGACCCACTAGTCCCCAGCCTTGCTAGGAGCTCACAAGGTCACCAGACCAAATCTCCCACCTTCAGACTCAATGGGGTCACAGCCTTGCAGATAACTGTGCACGTCTTAACAAATGCATGGGAATGGTTAGGTTTATATAGATAAGATGCCTCTGCGGGGACGTTCTTCCTCATGCTCAACCTTAACTTCTGTGTTAGATTGAGACCACACTATCTCATCATTTCCTTGGTAGAAAGGATACCTGTTGCAAGGAGGAAGGCACAGTCCTCCTACCCTCAGTAAACATACAGTGGCTTCCAAGGAGGCGGCAGATGATATAGTAATCTGCTCTGGCTGGTTTTCCTCTGGGAGACCGGAGGATGCTTTTGGGTTGAGAGCAGGGAGGTAGAGGTGGCTATGATGGCATTGGGCAAGAGTTAGGAGTCATGGGACTGGCCAGCACAGGGCTTTCCTAGAACCTGCACGTGTCAGCCCTCTCAAGATGGCATCATCATTTCTATTTTATAAGATTTAGATCTTACAGTTTAGGATCTGGACTTGAAGCTAGGTCTTTGAGGCTTCCTGCTGCCTGCTTTCCCTGCTGCCCTTGGCTGCCTTCCAGATGTCTGAGAGGGGAAAAACAATTTATTGAATGTCTACAGTGTTTCCTGCACTGGGCTGGGTGCTTTTCATCAATTATGCTTAATGCTCAATATAACTCAGCATGGTAGGTTTTATCCTCCTCATTTTACCATTGGTGAGAATGCACAGAGAAGATAAGTGACTTGCTGTGTCACACAGCTAGTGGACCACAGAGCTGGGATCTGAGCGTGTCAAGCTCTAGGGGGTCACACTCTGTCCCCTGCACTGTGCTGCCGTGGGCTTGTGGGAACTGGCTCTCACTGGGTAGCCCCATCTCATCTCTGGGCTCTTAGATGGGCTGGACCAGAGAGCTCCTGGCGAAGCTGGGGAAACAGGCATAGCCATCTGTGCTGGTAGATATTACTGTTAGAGACCAGACAAGTGGAGGACACACCATCCCCTCTGCCCAAAAGTGACAAGGTGAAACATTTAAAGAAATTTGACCTTGCCAACCTGGAATTTTTTTTTTTTTAGACCAAGTCTTGCTCTGTTGCCCAGGCTGGAGTGCAGTGGCTTAATCTCGGCTCACTGCCACCTCCACCTCCTGGGTTCAAGCAATTCTTGTGCTTTAGCCTCCCAAGTAGCTGGGATTACAGCTGTGCTTGGGAGGCTGAGGCACAACCATGCCTGGCTAACTTTTGTGTTTTTGTAGAGACAGGGTTTCATTATGTTGCCCGGGTTGGTCTTGAACTCCTGGGCTCAATCAATCCACCTGCCTCGGCCTCCCAAAGTACTGGGATTACACGTGTGAGCCATTGTGCCTGGCCTTGGCCTGGGATTTTTGAAGAAGTGAAGTCCAGCTGCCAGAACCTTCCTGCCCCTGCTGACCCTCTGAGGCGCCTTCCTCTGATTGTTGGGCAGGAAGCTGGCAGCTGTGGGCAGGGGAGGAATCCTGGAAGGCCAGACCCAGAGCAGAGTACTCTGCCTCCATCTGCATTTATCCCTACAGATGCCGCATGAGTCAGTTGTGTAGCAAGAACGGGCCAATCTGGACCCTGCCTCCTGCCTCCTCTTCTGCAGCCAGAGGGTGAGTGGCTGGGGCCGAGGGTCTCTGTGGCTTGACCTCCCATGGGCTAGGGCAGTGGTTCCCAATGGGGTGGTATCAACCCCAGGGCACGTGAGGCAATTGGTGTGGGAGCTTTTTTTTTTTTGTCTGCAAGCATAGTAATTCCTGATTATTCATGTAAAAATACATATTATCTTATTGTAAATTGCTTTTCTTTTTATTTTTCCTTTGTTATAGTTAGGGTATTATCTAGTTATTTTAAATGATAGAGATGATAATTGTACTCATGAATTTCAATTCAGGATGGAAAAGTGGAAGTTAAATATTTGTTTTTACAATGGGGCATGGGGACCAGGTGTGGTGGCTCACACCTGTAATCCCAGCACTTTCGGAGGTTGAGGTGGGCAGATCATCTGAGGTCAGGAGTTTGAGAGCAGCCTGGCCAACATGGTGAAACCCTGTCTCTACTAAAAATACAAAAATTAGCCGGGCATGGCGGTGGGTGTCTGTAATCCCAGCTACTCGGGGGGCTGAGGCAGGAGAATCACTTGAACCCAGGAGGCGGAGGTTGCAGTGAGCCAAGATTGTGCCTCTGCCCTCCAGCCTGGCGACAGGGCAAGACTCTGTCTCAAAAAAAAAAAAAAAAAAAGAAAGCGGCATTGGATCCAAAAGGGTGACAGGTTCTGCTCAGCAGAGGTTCACTGATTCTTGAGCCCTGCACCTCTGCAGATTGCTTTTGGCCAATCCATACAATTCACTCCCTCCAGGAGAAGCTGCAGGACATGGCCTCTTCCACACTGAGGCTTCCTCCCTAGACAGGCTTTGTTAACATCAATAACTAGTGGCTCTGGCTTCAGATCTTTTTGACACTTTGTGTGGCCTGACTCGCCTCTGAGCTGAGACATGATTGGATACCTGGGTTCCTCATTGGGTTCTGTACCCCCAAGCCTTACATAAGGGTTTCTGTTCCTACCTTGACTTTCTGGGGGCTCAGTTTAAAAGATGTGCATTCCTGAAACACAGTAAAAACCCTAGAAGAAAACCTAGGCAACACCATTCAGGACATAGGCACAGGCAAGGACTTCATGACTAAAACATCAAAAGCAACAGCAACAAAAGCCAAAATAGACAAATGGGACCTAATTAAACTCCAGAGCTTTGTACAGTAAAAGAAACAATCATCAGAGTGAACCAGCAACCAACAGAATGGGAAACAATTTTTGCAATCTACCCATCTGACAAAGGGTTAATATCTGGAATCTACGAAGAACTAAAGCAGATTTACAAGAAACAAACAAACCCATTCAAAAAGTGGAGGATATGAACAGACACTTTTTAAAAGAAGACATATATGAGGCCAACAAACATATGAAAAAATTCTCATCATCACTGATTATTAGAGAAATGCAAATCAAAAGCACACTGAGATACCACCTCACGCCAGTTAGAACGGCGATCATTAAAAAATCTGGAGACAACAGATGCTGGAGAGGATGTGGAGAAATAGGAACACTTTTACACTGTTGGTGGGAGTGTAAACTAGTTCAACCGTTGTGGAAGACAGTGAGGCAATTCCTCAAGGATTTAGAAATAGAAACTCCATTTGACCCAGCAATCCCATTACTGGGTATATACCCAAAGGATTACAAATCGTTCATAAAGACACATGCACATGTATGTTCGTTGCAGCACTGTTTACCATAGCAAAGACCTAGAACCAACCTAAATGCCCATCAATGATAGACCAAAGAAAATGTGGTACATATATACCATGGAATACTATGCAGCCACAAAAAATGATGAGTTCTTGTCCTTCATAGAGACATGGATGAATCTAGAAACCATCATTCTCAGCAAACTGACACAAGAACAGAAAACCAAATGTTTTCACTCATAGGTGGGTGATGAACAATGAGAACACTTGGGCACAGGGAAGGGAACAACACTCACTGGGCTAGGTTCAGTGGGACGGGAGGGAAGACCCGGTGGGGGTGGGGAGGATGGGGAGGGATAACACTGGGGGAAATGCCTGACGTAGGCGACATAGGTTGGGAGGATGGAGACAGCAAACCACCATGCCATGTATGTACTTATGCAACAATCCTGCAGGATGCAGGATGTGCACATGTACCCCAGAGCCCAAAGCACAATTAAAAAAAGAAAGGAAAAAAAAAAAGATGTGCATTCCATAGGTCCCCTTTAGCTGGTGGTACCAGGCAGTGTTCTTTCAACCAGTGTTTATTGAGTGCCTCCTGTGTCCCGAGCAGTGTAGAAAATAAAGTGTAAGTTACTTCATTCTTGCCTAGGAGAAGGTCAAAATTCAAGTGCATTCACAGTCTTTAATCAGTGGTTTTTAACTGTTTTTCTATCCTAGCCCAGCAGAGGGCTGGACATACTCCTGTCAGTAACGGTGGCTTGCTGGGGAAGCCTGTGGTTTGATCCCTCTACCTCCTCACCCCATCAGGATCCAGACTAGGGCATTTTGACACATTACCTACCTGTGGTTGGGAGTCACTGTGTAAGCTTGGGAAGAAAATATCCATAGTCACTTTCTTTGTTTCTTATAAGGCTGAAGGCAAAGAGAGAAACAAGGACCAGGAGAGCTACTGACGGAGTCCCGGACATGGCCTGGCATCACGGGTCGTCTTCTACTTGAGATATTTTTTGGATAACAGAAGTATGGAAGAAGAAAAAAGCAACTGTATTGAAATCTCCTAAATGTAGCAGATTTGGAGCCCACAAACACTTCTTTTAGGGAGGAAGGACTATTGCTCTTAACCTGGAAGGCATTCCCCATGGTCTTTGAGATGTTTGGAAATGTGTGTACAAGTGAAATTATTTTACCTGCTTCTATTGAACACATCATGTCTCGTATCCAATTTTATTTCTAAACTTATCCTTTGAAAATATTATTTCTGTGCACTTCTGATTCTGTTACTAGTAAGAACAATAAAACCTGATTGGCTATAGATTGCCCCACTAACTGCTCTTTTATTCAATATGAAAGATGTTAAATGAGATAAGCCAAATGTCTTTGAGCTTGTATACATGCATTAAAACACACAAAAAGTCACACTCATGATTTAAAAACTCGACTCTCGAGTGTGTTAGAAGCTTCTCTGTGGTATTAAAGTGCTGAACCATCATTGTTCTGATGTCACTGAATTTAATTCACTCCTACAGTTCACCTTTTGCCTGTTAGTGGCATCATCTGGCATTCTGTGGAGACACAGGTTGAATCTGCATGTTTGAAATGATGAAGCAAACCACTGAAGGAACAGGTCTGAGGACACACTTTCTTAGCTTCATTTTCTGTGGGTAAACAATGGCAACACTTGGGATATCTGAGGATAAATAAGGGACAACCAGCCATGGAATCAGAGAGTTCACTTTTTGTTGGTTTGTTTGAGATGAGTCTCACTCTGTCACCCAGACTGGAGTGCAGTGGCACGATCTTGGCTCCACCTCCTGTGTCCAAGCAATTCTCCTGCCTCAACCTCCGAGTAGCTGGGATTACAGGCACACTCCACCACACCTGGCTGATTTTTGTATTTTTAGTAGAGACAGGGTTTCACCATGTTGACCAGGCTGGTCTCAAACTCCTGACCTCATGATCCACCTGCCTCAGCCTCTCAACGTGTTGGGATTACAGGAGTGAGCCACCGAGCCTGGACTTTTTTTTTTTTTTTTTTTGTTTAAACATCTCCTTTGCATTTCAGAAGCTTCCAGGTTTGACACTGCTAAGACCTTTTCTTCCTTTCCCTGGATTGACGTTCAGGCCCCAGAGCCTGTAGGGGCAGGTTTTCCAGGCAAACAGCAGGTCTCACTGGCCTGTGTCTACTTGATTCATACTCAAGGGCTAGAGGATAGTATTTATCAGAAAAACTGCTCAGACCCTAGAGCCCATACTTTTCTGGAAAGGGCCTGAAATATAGTGTAATAGATAATACTACAAAAATCAGCTCTTAGAATTCCTACCCAGGCTAGAGAGGATACAGAAAAGGACTGAGGTATAAAAAATCTGGCATAAATGCCTTAGGGGATCCCAGGGAGGGGTGGCCAAAGGGCCTTTCTTATGCTTTTCCTATTGCCCGGCCCATTCCCTGCCTCTTCTCCTGGTTACATCTGCTCTCCCCGCAGCTCACCTATCTAGACCAGTTTCTCCTTAGTCCCTTGCTCACAGGCCTCTGTTTCTCAGGCCCTGCAGTCTTGCATCTGTGGTTCTTAGATTGACATGTGTCCCCACTGGACTCTCAGCTCCAAAAGGTAATGTCCTTTTAGCTCACTGTTGCGTCTCTGGCATCTACAGTGTACTGTGTATTTTATTGAATGATGCATGTCACCAGTTTATTGTTACTCTTGTAGAACTGCAGGGAAAAAGATATGAGACAAGAGAAAGTGGAGAAAGGCTGGATTAGAACGCTGCTCTTAAATCTCAGGAATGTGCTGGGTAGGAGGTAGAACAAACACTTTTATTTGGATAGTTTTTTTTGTTTTTTTAAACCTGATGTCACCTCTACACTTCTGTTTTATCTATACCTTAGAAGCACACCATTATTTCCAAGACTGTGTGCAGACACTGACGGTCATCTCCCATTTCTGGAAGAATTTTTAGCTGGGCACGTGGCCATCTGATAGACATTTCTCTGCTTTCTTTAAATGGGTGGGGACATGTGACCAAGTTCTGGCCCCTACATTCTGGACAGAAGTAATGGCTCCAAATTGCAATCTGTGACCTTAGGAGGGGCGTGCCGTCCCCTTCCTCTCTCTCCCCTTCCAACTGGCTGGAGAGTGAAGTTGGTTGGGAGCCTTCTCTGGCCACATGGATGAGGCTGCTCCCAAGGGATGGTTAGTGGCATAGCTTGGGCCTGGCAGTAGATAAGCACTGGGCTGCCACTTGGACGGCTGATGTGAGAGAGATGCATTTCCATTTGAGAGTAGTGACAGCAGCTGAATCGACATCCTCAGTCTGGCATCATCTTGAGCAGTCAGGAAATGAAGAGAACAGAAACAGCATCTCTAGGGTAGTGAACTAGTGGTAAAAATGTGATCATTTATTTGTAGAATGAATGACAGTACTTTGGCTGTCACAGTGATTCCTACTTGGTAAACTGGGAACAGTTGAATAATTTCTCTTGCTCAGATGTGCTGTTTCCCTACCATTATCCTAGTCCTCATTTCCTTACTTTAAATAGAGATAGGAGCTAAAAGTTCTGGACCTGGAGCCAGACAGCTCTGACTTTGAAATCTTATGACTGTCACTTATTAACTACTCTGTTTCCATAACCATGTCATAAAGCTATTGTATGACATGGTTATGGAAACAGAGTAGTTAATAAATGACAGTCATGCAATTGTAAGGGCATAGGGAGATAACGGACACGGAACTTTGTCAGAGCAAGCACTAAATAAGGGTTTTCCATGCTATTATAAGGTCTCTCTCTCTCTCTCTCCTTCTGTGTGTGTGTGTGTGTGTGTGTGTGTGTGTGTACATTAGTCAGGATTTTTTCTTTAGCAACTGATGGAAACCTAATGAAACTGGTTTGAGAAAAAAGAGAATTTATTGGCTCATATAACTAAAAAGTCCAGGGCTAGTCCAGCTCTAGGCATAGCATTAATGTCTATCATTGGACATAGCCTTGTTCTAACTCTCAGGTTTATTCGTGTTAGTACTATTCTCTGGCAGGTTTTGTCTATGAGGTTATAAGATGGCTGTCCCCAGTCTCCAGATTTCTATCTTTATCTTTTCAGCAACTCTACCAGGAAATCTCTAATGAAAGTCTGGGAAATGATACCTCACTGGTTGTGAGACACTACCCCATCCTCTAATCAGTGCCACTAGCCAGGGAGATAACAAGTTTGAATTTGCCAGGCCTGGGTCATATGCTTATACTGGGGTTGCATCCATTCTTCTTAAACCATGTACAGTGTCAGTAGTAAAGCGGTGGTCGTAGTAGGAAAAGTGGAGTGCTTTTTTTTGAGACAGAGTCTCGCTCTGTCACCCAGGCTGGAATGCAGTGGCGTGATGTCACCTCACTGTAGCCTCCACCTCCCAGGTTCAAGTGATTCTCCTGCCTCAGCCTCCCAAGTAGCTGGGACTACAGGCACACTCTATCACGACTGGTTAATTTTTGTATTTTTAGTACAGACAGGGTTTCATTACATTGGCCAGACTTGTCCTGAACTCCTGGCCTCAAGTGATCTGCTCACCTCGGCTTCCCAAAGTGCTGGGGTTACAGATGTGAGCCACCACACCCAGCCTGGGGTGCTTTTATTAGAAGAGGGAGTACATGCCAGGCAGGCAAGAACTTTTTTTTTGAGACAGAGCCTTGCTCTGTTGCCCAGGCTGGAGTGCAGTGGCATGATGTTGGCTCACTGCAACCTTTGCCTCCCAGGTTCAAGTGATTCTCCTGCCTTGGCCTCCCAAGTAGCTGGGATAACCAGCATGCCTGGCTAATTTTTGTATTTTTAGTAGAGATGGTGTTTCACCATGTTGGCCAGGCTGGTCTGAATCTCCTGACATCAAATGATCCGCCCACCTTGACTTCCCAAAGTGCTGGGATTACAGTCATGAGCCACATACCCAGCCGCAGGAACAGTTTTTATAGTATGTAAAAGACTCAGCCAAGTTCCTGGCATAGTGAGCACTAACAAATATAAACCATCAAGCCTCGGCTCTGTCTTCTGGTTCTTGGTCACTCTGCACAGAGATGCTGTATATAATCCCCTTTTTTTTTCTTTCTTTGAAACTTGCTTTATACTCACCTCCTCTAAAAAGCCATCCTGAACAACATTGGACTTATTTCTGCGGAGGCCCATATTTCCACTAAAATTGCCTATGAACCTTCTTCCCAAGTGATTAAGGGCCCACTTCTTTCCTTCCCATTCTCCCTCCTTTCTGCTCCGTATGTCTAGGAGCAGCTATTTACTAAACAAGAAGGTTACTGAGTCTCTATAAAGAGCCCCAGAATTAGGGTGCAGTTATTTTGCAGCTGCTGTACCATCCACAATCATTTCCATCCACATCTTTTTGTGTCTGGAAGACTCTATAGTCTGGTGAGGCTGTTCAAAACCTCCAATTTGCCATTTTGAAACATACATTATTAGACACCAATAGTTCAACCCACACAGTTATTGTTAGTACCTAGGATAATACTGTGAGACATCCTGCAAGGAACTAACAATAAATAAAATGAAACTGCTCATTTGAGAACTAAGCTGTAATGTCAAGACAATGGTTTTGAGGAGAGAGATGTAAAACCACCATAAAGAGACAACTGACTCCTAGGCCTGGGGTCAGGGGATTTAGGTGGCAAACATGGACGATTTGAGAAGCCAGAAAATAAGTAAGTGCACAAGCAATGGATGGCAGTGCAAGATCAATCATGAGGACCTGGTCAACAAACTTAGGACAGTGTCTGAGGTCTGAGGCAAGAATATTCCTAATATGAAAAGATTCGCTTCAGATTCTCTAAGCCTGGTGATTCTGAATATTTGATTCCTATAAGTCTCATGTTCAGATTTTGTGATCTCTAAGCAGCCCTCTGAGCATTACTTGGCTTCACAGGTAAAGTTAAGTTTAATTCCTGCATTTTGGTGACAATTTTATTAGGTATATTTAAGATTTACAACATGATGCTATGAGATACATATAGATAATAAAATGGTTGCTTCAGTAAAGCAGATTAACATCATCTCAGTTTTTTGTGTGATAAGAGCAGCTAAAATCTACTTATTTAACAAAAACCCCGAATACAATTGTATTAACTTTAGCCCAATCTCTAGACTTGTTCATCTTATCTTCTATTTTGTATCCTTGGCCTACATCTCCCCATTTCCTCTTCCCCAATCTGTGGTAATCTGTTTCTCTGTATACTTGAGTTCTTTTTTAAAAAATTAAATATTCCACAGGTGATCATGCAATATATTTCCTTGTGTCTGGCTTATTTCACTTAGTACGTTCTCCAGGTCCATCTACGTTGTAGCAAATGGCAAGAACTCCCTCTTTTCCAAGAATCTATACTATTCCATGGCATGCCTATGCCATATTTTCTTTTATTTGCCCACTGATGGGCATTTAGGTTGTTTCCAGATCTTGGCTATTGAGAATAACACTGCCACAAACATGGGAGTGCAGATATCTTTATGAGGTGGTGATTTCATCTTTTTTTTTGAGACAGAGTCTCACTCTGTAATCCAAGCTGGAGCTCAGTGACACTATTTCAGCTCACTGCAACCTCTGCCTTCTGGGTTCAAGCGATTCTCCTGCCTCAGCCTCCCAAATAGCTGGGGTTACAGACACCTGTCACCACACCTGGGTAATTTTTGTATTTGTAGTAGAGATGGGGTTTAACCATGTTGGTCAAGCTGGTCTTGAACTCCTGACCTCAGGTGATTCACCCACCTTAGCCTCCCAATGTGCTGGGATTACAGGCGTGAGTCACTGCGCCAGGTCAATGATTTCATCTTTTTGGGTACATATCTACTCAGAAGAGGGTCAGATAACAGTTCTATTTTTAATTTCTTTTGGAGTCTCCACAGTTTTCCATAATGGCTACACCAATCTACATTCTCACCAACAGTGTACTAGGCTTCTCTTTTCTCCACAATCTCGTCAACATTTATCTCATGTCTTCTTGTTAATAGCCATTCTTACAGATGTGAGGTGATAGCTCACAGTGGTTTCAATTTACATTATTCTTCTGATTAGTGATGCTGAACACCTTTTCATATATATACCTACTGGCCATTTTAAAATATCTTCTTTGGAGAAATGTCTGTTCAGGTCCTTTGCCCATTTTTCATTATTTGTTTTTCCATGATTAAGTTATAAGAGTCTATCTCTTACTGAAAGTCTGCTGGCATTACAGGTTTATAGCTCATAGTTTTTTGAGCACTGTTATTATAAATCTGACTTTCAGAAATAGATCTGCTTCCCTTACAATGAAAAAATCTAGTTCTGAGTGAGGCTGACAGACCCTTGATCAAAGTACATTCTCCTTGGTAATAAATGGTCCTGGTAAGGTCTCTTGGGACAGCCAACTGGTGTAACCTTAGACAAACTCCTAATTCTCTATGCAAAGGCATTATCACGGTTTTCTATAATAACGATAAACAAGCGGGAACAATAAAAATTTAATGTTTTTTTAAAAGATAAATATTAAGAAAGCTAAGATTTAAAATGTGTTGACTAGATTTTTTCTACACATTATATTTACATAATGACTGATTTTACCTTTCCACAAGTAGTTGCCCAGGAGGAAGAAAAAGCAACCTAACAGTCTCTGGGGCTTGCACTGCCTTCTCAGGCCAGCTATCCCCTAGCAGAGCAAAGAAATGAAGAAGCAAGTGTCCACTCCCCACCCCTCTCCCCTGCCTCCTTTTGTTATTAGAAATGTTTCTGAGTAACAAATGCAAAACTAGGTTTGGATATAAAAGCTAGATGACCATGCCAATTCAGGATTGGTTTCATCTGAGGAGACCTGGCATAGGAAAAACAAGAATTCTCTCTCATTTACAAGGATACTGTGATGGAAGTCAAAGATCACACATAAATTTGCGATCTCTGAGAAAAGGCACAGCCGGTATAAACTCATGTGTGAAATGAGGGGTTCTGACTTGGCCATCTGTTAAGGTCCATTCAGCCTGTTAAGCTGGTGTTAAAAGTTCAGATTTTCCACAATGAAAGGACTTGCCCTCTCTGCTAAGGTGGATGCAGAAAGAAAAGTCCCATTATATTGTGGGACCAACCTTCTGATATAAAAAATTATGTTGGGATTAAAGTAGATCAATAAAGTATACATTTTTACCACAGTTGTAGGGTAAATTAACATTCATAAGTTTGAAATTTATGTATACTGTAAAACTAGCAAACTAGTCTTACACACATAAGGCAAAGATCTTCCCATAGGGAGATAAAATTTGAGAGTAAGCCCAGTGAACTACTTAAGTTCGGAGCATCCATAATCTGCATCCATGATGCCTCTCTATTACACACTTTTTTTCCAGGTCATTTGGACGAGCATATTTCTTGTCTTATGGAGGCTCTAAAACACGTTTTTTAAAAAAAGGATCAAGAAATTACGATTCAGGGACTTGAAACCCCAATGTTACAGGCAAAGCCTCATTTCTACGAAATATAAAACATGTTGTTTCTTCCACTTCTAACAGTTCGTCAAGAGAAGCCACTACTAAATCATGTTCCTGCAGCATTTCTGGGTAGCGGGACACTGCTTGCTCGATCCTCGACGAACGCCGTACAGGAGTGATAAGCTTCATATCTTGCACTTCCGGCATCCCATTTATTCTGAGAGATAGCAAGAGATGCATTAAAAACATTATCATTAAAAAAATTCTCTTTATTATTTTTTGTTTCATATTCCATATTAAAACATGAAAGACATTTTAATATAAGTTGACAGGAGAGATATGTCTAGAGCAGTTCTCATCTTAAGATGGCTTTTTCCAGGAGTTCAAGACCAGCTTGGGCAACATAGTAAGACACTATGTCTACCAAAAAATATAAAAATTAGCTGGGCATGGTGGCACATGCCTGTAATCCCAGCTACTCAGGAGGGTGAAGTGGGAGTATTGCTTGGGCCCAGGGGATCAAGGCTGAAGTGAACTATGGTCACGCCATTGTACTCCAGTCTGGGCAACATGGCAAGACCCCAGTCTCAAAAAAAAACCTTTTCCCTGATTTCTAGAATATATTGGGTAGTGTCCATCTGTTCTTGGATGGTGTAAGCATAAGGATTTACTGAATGAAGTATAAAGTGTGGTTTTTATTTGAAGTCAAGTATTTGGCAGTCGGTATTTGTTTATTCCATACACTTTCAAAATAGGTGACAGGTTTTAAGAAAATGGGGCCTAATATCAAATTTGGTTGAATTAATGAATTCTAAGATTCTTTCTAGCTTTTTCTTTTTCTTTTTTTTTCAAAGACAGAGTCTCACTCTGTTGCCCAGACTAGAGTCCAGTAGTGTGATCATAGCTCACTGCAGCCTTGACCTCCTAGGATCAAGGGATCTTCACTCCAGTCTTTCAAGCAGGTGGGAACACAGATGTGCGCTATCATGTCTGGCTAATTTTTTACTTTTTGTAGAGTTGGGGTCTCCCTATGCTGCCCAGGCGAGTCTTGAACTCCTAGGCTCAAGCAATCCTCCTGCTTCAGCCTACCAAAGTGATAGGATTACAGGTGTGAGCCACCATGCTCAGCTCTTTCTAGCTTTGATAGTAAATTATTTTTAAAACATCTTTTAAGATGGTGGACCAAACCACAAATAGAAACTGGCACAATTTGAGCATCTTCCATGTAAATCTGTAAAATTCCAATAAAAAGTAGCTTGGAGTATAGGAAGCAGAGGCTTTTCCATGTAGTAAATCTGGTCTACAATTCACAAAACCAGCAATTACATTAGCCCAAGGAAAACTAGCAGGCAAGTCTGCTAAAGAGTTCTCATAATGAATTCTAGGGCCACTAAGAGGTGGTTTCAGATTAACTGTTTTCATCCACTTATGACAATGGGTGGGAAAACGGTGTGTCTCAGAGAGGAGTTTAGGATTGGAAGAGGCTCAGCTGTGCTTTCCAAGGAAGTAAAATACAGAACTGTTGTCTTGGTGCCCTTGTTTGGAATTCTCTTTTCTAGATCATGACCAGAAGAATGGTGCTACACTCACTTTTAGAAAATGACACTGACACGCTGACACAGCTCCTTAAATTGCTATGGATTCTGCCTTAAATTTATACTTGTTAAAAATTAAAATGCTTCTGATTTGATGAGCAGTCTCTGACTAGAACATACTCCACTGCCCTGTTCTTAGAGGCCTATTCACTGTCCCTTCTCTCCCACAGCTACAGGGTTTGCCCTTGCATGGGACTTTGTGCCCCACCTTATCAATCCAATCCTACCCAGCTGTGTCAAGACTCGCAGGAAAGGTAGATAGGGATCTCTAAGTGCAGGACAAATAAGAGCAGGAGAGACTTTAGGAGGGTGGGGATGAATGTATTCTAATACCTCCCGACTCTGGCAGCACCTTCCTCACTGCAGGTCAGGTCTCATCGGGGTGGTAAAAAGGGGATAGTATATGCAGAGAAAAGACACAGACCTTCCTGTGAATGGTTCCAACCTCCCCATCCTCAGCTCTTTCCTGAATGCCAAAGATGGATTAAGCCCCCTCATATGAAGCAGAAGTATCTATAAACTGCTGTTACTCCAAGGAAAAATTGAGACTTGGATTAGAATTAAGTCTGTGAATACAAAGCCTGCTTTAGAGTTTGCTTACCTAGGGATTGGACCAATCTGTAATTTGATGCCAGAATAATTATGCTGTTCTGCCTTGGCTATTTGGGGTGTTGCTATGGCTTGTTCCCTCTCTTTCGGAGAAAGACAAGACTTCACAGATTCCATCTCCTTGGCCAGTTCTTCCACTGATGTTATATTAGTTTCAGCAACTAACAAGTCAGAAGTAATTCCTGTGTATGTAAGGTCAAGAAGGAATGTAAGATTTAGCAATTTAATATTTCAAATAAAAATCACTAACATGAAAAATACATACATACAAGATTTCCCAGTGATCTTCATGGACTCCACATACTAAATAGTGATTGATTTGAGGTGGGATTTATAATTTCTTTTTCTCCTGGTAAGCCCTGTAGCAATGTCCTGCTACATCAGGCCACCTTCCTAGCCAGCCCTTCAGACAGACAGCTTTAAGTAGATTCTTGACACCTTTTCGAGACTCTGAACACATTCCCAGTCTCCTATTAACTCTCAAGAGCACTCTCTTAGGGACTATTCACTGGCCTTCTATCCTACATCATACCTTGGATCAATTTTCTTGACTCTAAGGTTAACTCACACAACCTCCTAATCCCCTTCCTACCCAGGATGACCACATGGTTACTGCCTTGGACAGTGGGTGAAAAATGTCTTGCATTAGTAGTTTTCATGGTAGCCCAACCACAATAACCAAAATAAAAGAAAGGAAATCAGACTGTGCCAGGCACACTGTAGCTAGAGGCTGACACCCTGAGTGAGGTCAACAGGGTGCAACAAAACCATGATTCCTGTCTTTTCTTTTTATCCCTTTTAAGAACACTGTCATACCAAGTATCTGAATTGTAGCTGCATTCTCAAAGAATCTACTATCAAGTATACCTATTCTATTTTCTTATTCCCATAAGCAGTGGGTTACTTAACTATGATTCCAGGACTTGATTGTTCCCCAGTTAAATCTACTCTTTTTTTTTGAAATGGAGTATCGCTCTTGTTGCCTAGGCTGGAGTGCAATGGTGCAATCTCAGCTCATTGCAAACTCCACTTCCTGGGTTCAAATGTTTCTCCTGCTTTTAGCCTCCTGAGTATCTGGGGTTACAGGCACGTACCACCACACCTGGCTAATTTTTTTTTTCCATAGAGACAGGATTTCACCATGTTAGTCAGGCTTGTCTCCAACTCCTGACCTCAGGTGATCCACCCGCCTTGGTTTCCCAAAGTGCTGGGATTACAGACATGAGCTACTGTGCATGGCCTAAATCTACTCTTAAAGGAAAAACTTGTCACCTTCTAAGATAACAAGAAGAATCCAATTTATTTTCTAAAGATAGCATGTTTTTTCTTTCCATTCATACAAGTATTATAAGCAATTATAATGTTACTAATGTGTTTGGCACAATATTTCTCATAGAAGAGTCTTCTAAAGGTTAACCACTGACAGTAATGGTCAACCAATTAAAGAGATTCCTGAGATGGCTATTTTTAAAGGGATAACATGAATTTAGGTAAGTATGTTGGTAGTTTATTATGATTAAACATGTAACTTAGGGCATTTCTCCTTTTTGTCTCAGTCTCTTCCAGTAAAAAGCTGTTTGTCTTCTTCCATCTAGTATTCCGGGGAAGTGGGGCACTTCAGTCTAGGCTGTTCTGGTGGAAACAACCTTTGTTCAGTGTTGAGCAATGTATTTACTTGTAATAATACAAATAAATCAGCTGATGATAATGGCTGAAAGGGCCAAGTCATGGAAATCAAGAAGTGAGAAGCATTTCAGGGGATCATACTTTTCTTCTTTTTCCTATGGGTTCTGGATGATTTTTACTGGCATAGCTACAGAATATGAATTTAAATACAAAAATAATAATACCTTCTGTGGTTCTGTTTGAGTCTTGCAAAATATTAAGAACAACTTCCCGCAACTCTTGTATTGGCTGGAAGGAAGGAAGAAAATATATGAAATCTTAAGAACATTCATGGAAAAAATTTGCCAAGGAACTTTAACTTCAAATAAATGTTTTATGATAAAAATGTTTTCTTGTAAAATCTCTTGTCTAGCAATAAATATTTTGTCTAGCTTGACAGTTTTACAGCTTCATGAGAAAAATAAAGGAACAGAAAAAATTCCAGTTAAGTATTGGCACACTTGACTTAATGAACAGATGTATTTAAAGTTGTCTATAATGTAATTTGTCTACATCACATTCTATTTTCCTATTGATTTATCTAATACCATCAAATATGTATTCCTACATAAAGATTCTGGCCCAATGATGCAAAGCTAGCCACACAGAAAATACATTATATATTTTTAATGTTGTCTTTGTTTTTTATCATAAAAGTCACATATATGTTATAGAAAAATTGCATAGGTTAAGCTTAACAAATGAAATCACCCATAATTCCATCACCCAAACACAATTTTTTTGAGAAGGGAGTCTCTGTCACCAAAGCTGGAGAGCAGTAGTGCTATCTCAGCTCACCACAACCTCCACTTCCAAGGTTCAAGTTATTCTCCTGCCTCAGACTCCCAAGTAGCTGGGATTATAGACATGTGCCACCCCATGTGTCTAATTTTTCTATTTTTAGTAGAGATGGGGTGTCACCATATTGGCCAGACTGGTTTCAAACTCCTGACCTCAGGTGATCCACCTGCCTCAGCCTCCCAAAGTGCTGAGATTACAGGCGTGAGCCACTGTGCCTGGCCCAGATACAATCTTTGTAGGCATTTTGGGTAATTTTCTCCAGCTTTTCCTTTCTTTCTTCTTTTATTTGGTAACATACTTAAAAAAAAACTTTATGGAAAAGTAATTTTCTGATAAAAGTATCTGAGACAGCCTTCATTTTTCAAGCATGTAAACCACGCCATGAAGCAGAACATCGTAAGGTAAGTTATACTTTCCCACAAGAACATTATAGTTGGAGGTTTGTGTTCCTTACCTGGGATTCTGTATCAAACAGATATAAACTGACAATAAAGCATTAAGGTAAAGCTTTCCATGTATTTTTTTCAAAATCCAAAACAGAATTATGATTTCAGCTAAATGAATGGGAATAAATATATAGAATATGTTACAAAGAGTGAATTCCATAAAACATTCAAGTGTATTTTTTATTTGTATAGCCTTCTGGTTAAAGATGTTGGATTACATATACATTTATTTCTAATCTCTCTTGAAAAGCTACTGAAAGGATAATAAAGAGATTCAAAAGAGGCAATAACCACAAAGCATAGGAAAGAAGAAATGGCAATAAGGTTTTGGAAGCTGCAATGCAGAAGGAAGAGAGGTAAACAATTTAACCGACTTAAGCGAGTCAAATCCCATGCTGGCAGTTTGGCTGAGAAACAACCTGGCAGAAAGGCTCGAGAATGGGTGATAGGGCCCAAATCAGGAGGACTCCTTAGCATCTGTTCAAAAAGCAGTCAGACCTCCAAATCCACCCTGCAGCCCTGAACTCTGTGCTCTGGTAACTAACTGTCTGACTCCCTTCATCCTAACAGAAAACTGGGGATGTATTCTTTAAGTCTCTAAGGGATATCATGCAAGATTGGGATAGGGTGCTTACTGAGAAAAGGGAATAAGCAAAAGTTTCTATGTTGAGGGTTGAGACTCCCTACTCTCTTCTCTCCCACAGCACTGGCAGCCTGGTTTTTACCTCCCAGGAAGGAGACTGGAACAGCCTGCTCTAGAAAACTTAACCAGCTTAAGAGGAGAGATCTAAAGATACTGGCTGATATTGAGGGTTTTCTAACCAATTAACTCAGCCAGATTACCCTGTGGTAAAGCCCTACTCATGAGTCTAGAGCTTTAAATAAGCTTTTTCAGACCCACCTCTTATAAACAGTCCAGTTTCACCAGCATCTGTGTAAAGCCTTTAATGAATAATAGAGAACAAAACAAAATAAAACAATAACAACAATGAGAGAAAGAAATGAAAAACATATAGACAATGTGGGAAGAAGAAAACTGATATGGTTTCTAAAACACAAGGGATCCACCCAACTTAAGAAGGATGTAAAGGGAATCTAAAGGTGGTGGTAAAGAGATCCCAGAAAGATAGCTGGTGAAGATGGGAGTGAAGAGCAACTTATTCAGTCTGGAATAAGCCAGAAGGGAGAAAGGAGAAAGGAGGTCTCTAAGAAAAAGAAATCAATAGAATATCTGATATTTTCAAAGTATTGAGGAACTTAGACAATTAGAGAAGAGTTTGTGAATTAATTATATGATAAACACTCAGAAAACTAAGCAAAGGCAAAATAAGACAGTATCTCCAGGAGAAGTAGAAAGTTGTGCTTGAAAGGTAAAGTAATCATAGTATATACTACATGGCTCAACATATTCATATATTTCTTATATATTCATAACAATTTGAATGCTAAATAGTGACCAGAATTTCATGACTCTAATGAAAGTATGAGGAATGGCAAGGGTCTGCAAGGATGGTAAATAGGGGTGTGTATTTGTGTGTGTTGGGATCTGTGTATGTATGTGTGAAAGAGGGTTAAATCTTCATTCTGCATAGCTGGAAGTCCATAAATCATATCTAAAACTAAAAAGTCAAGAAACAGAAGCATGTTTTCTGAAACTGTAGAGGTTAATATAAAAATAATCGGTTTGCTCTGGGAAGGAGGAAATGGGAGGGAAGGAAGGCAGAGGCCTTATTGAATGAAACTTATCAAACTACTTGATTGTTTATGTGCATGTACAATTCTGATTTTGAACTATTATGGAAAAAGGTACCAAAGAATATGAAATA
The DNA here is from genome assembly GCA_963574635.1 of Cheracebus regulus. NCBI lineage: Eukaryota > Metazoa > Chordata > Mammalia > Primates > Pitheciidae > Cheracebus > Cheracebus regulus. The sequence continues at coordinate 37,295 of CAUYQU010066279.1, read as the reverse complement.
CGACATGGAAAATGACATTTTAATGAAAAGCATTATAAAACTATTTGATGCAGTTTTCATAAATAATAATTATATCGTGTTTTTTTTCTAGATTTTAGAATTAAAAGTTATTTCATGTAATGGCTCTCAATTACTGATTTAAGAATGTTGATGTATTGTGTTTAATATATTTTCAGGTTCTTTATGGTAAGGTATGACTTTATAAGTGTTGAATATTGATGTTGCAACCTTCTAACAACCATATTACAAAAAACAATGGAGAACTCACATGAAAAAGCATTTTAAGAAGTTACCCACCCAAGACGATACTCACTGTTGCCCCATTTTTAATGGCCTCTTCATATAGCCCAATAACATCAAAGGTGCCTTTACTTGCCAACAAGTTGGCTTTGCAGATCCAGAATTTGGCAAATTTTTCAGCTTCAGGAATGCTGGACAATATGTTAAGCATTTCATTATAAGGTACACCCTGAAGAAAAACCCAAAATATCCAGAGGTAATTATTACCATTTCACTGTTACTCTCACATCTCTTAATATTTATTATAGCAGGTATGCAGAAATCGTTTTGATTACTAATATTTTTGAACTTTTTAAAAAATTTCAATTTTACTGAGGTACAATGTACATGCAATAAAAGGCACTTTTTAAAATTATTCATTTTAATGAGTCTGGACATTCATCATTAATTTTTTTGGGGGGGAATGGGGGATGGAGTCTCACTCTGTCGCCCAGGCTGGAGTGCAGTGAAGCGATCTTGGCTCACTGCAACCTCCGCCTCCTGGGTTCAAGCAATTCTCCTGCCTCAGCCTCCCAAGTAGCTGGGACTACAGGCACCCACTGCCATGCCTAGCTAATTTTTTTGTATTTTTAGTAGAGATGGGGTTTTCACCATGTTAGCCAAGATGGTCTCAATCTCCTGACCTCGTTATCTGCCCACATCAGTCTCCCAAAGTGCTAGGATTACAGGCGAGAGCCACTGTGCCCGGCCTAATTTTTTTTTTTTTTTGAGAAAAGGCCTCACTCTGTTGCCCAGGCTGGAGTGCAGTGGTCTGGTCACAACTTGCTGCAACCTCTACTTCCTGAGCTCAAGCAATCCTCCCACCTTAGCCTCTCAAGTAGCTGAGACCACAGGCATGATCCACTGTGCCTAGCCTCCTCATCATTAAATTTTAAGAGTTATGTGAGACCAAGTAGAAAATGTTTATCATAGCTGAAGGTAAGAAACATGTTCATTTTCACGTGGTACAAAAACAAAACAAATCCTAGAGTAAACATTTCTTATATATTCATAATATTCCATATTTATAACAATGAGAACACTGAGTAGTGACCGGAATTTCTGTATGACTAATAGCAGTGTAAAGAATGACACAGGCATGCAAAGGTCATAGGGGTGTATATGTGTATGTAGGGACTTATGCAGGTGTTCATGAAAGAGGACTAAATACCACAAAAAGAAACTTTGAAATGGATTCACTGGTTTAATCCCCTTTTGGCTTGTGCCACAAGCAGGACAGTGACATGGACCCAGAGGAATGGGGAGCACTACTATGCCCAGAAATCTAGGTACTGTCACACTCAGCTAAGCAGCACCTTTCACTGCTATTAAAATGGGGAGACACAAAGGTAAGTTCACAATTCAAAGTCACTAATATTTGAGAAAGCCAACACTACAGGAAAGAGGCATAAAACTCAACAAATAAGAATAACACTGGAGCAAAGAGGAATACTTTTAAGAGTACTACAGTCAATATCTTCAGAGTGATAAGAGAGAGTATTGCTATCCTAAAACTAGAATGGCTTTTTCTATGAAAAACAACCAATAGAAGGGTAGAATAGTTGCATGAACACCACTGAAGAATAAATCTGTGAGCCGAAAATTCAGCTGTGAAATTCTCCTAGAAATCAATGCAACAGAACAATGTAATGAATAGTATGAAAACAAAATTTAGAGTTCTGAATGATGTATCTGTTACTCAATAATTCCAATATCCATCTAAGAGAATTTCTAGTAGGAAAAATGGAGAGAACAAAGTTAAATACACAAAGTGACTGTAGAAGAAAAATTTCAGGAAATGAACAAAGAAACAATTGTTCAGATTGAAAGGCTCTCAGGGAGTTAAGTAGGATGAATGGAAGAAAAAAAATATGCTTACAAAATCAGAGATAAAAAGAAAATCGTAAAAGCTTCCAGAGAGGGGGAGAAAAAGGATTACTTAGAAAAGAATGAGAATCAGATTGATGTGAGACACTAACAAATCAAGAACTCCAGATGCAAGAAAGAAAATGAAGCAATGGCTTAAAATTTTCTAGGGAAAACAAGCTGAAATTAAGAAATTTTCCCCAACTAAACTATGAGTCCAACATGAAGGCAAAATAATGACAGTTTCACAAGAATACAGACTCAAAATGTTTGTCATTCAAAAGTCATAAAGTCACTAGTGAGTAAACTTTAGAACTCACATGAAAGACTTGAAACAAAAGTAACTGCAGGCTAGGCACAGTGGGTGGTTCACACCTGTAATCCTAGCACTTTGGGAGGCTGAGGCAGAGGATTGCTTGAGGCCAGGAGTTTGAGACCAGCCTGGGCAACACAGTGAGACCCTGAGTCTACAAAAAAATTTAAACAACACTGGGTGTAGTGGTATGTACCTATAGTCCTAGCTACTCAGGGGGCTAAGGTGGAGGATTGCTTGGGCCCATCCAGTTCAAAGTTGTAGTGAGCTATGATGGCATCACTGCACTCCAGTCTAGACAACAGAGTGAAACCCTGTCTCTTAAAAAAAAACAAACCAAAAAAAGGAATTGCCAGAAGAATATGATATATATTCTGCAAATCATGTGTGAGCTTACATCTACCACTTTTTTTCATTTCAGTGTATTATTTTCTTTATGAAATAAAGAAAACTAGATCAAACACAGAAATGAGGGGAAAAAAGAATTCATGTAAACTGAATTACAAAATAAAATGGCAGGCATAAGTTTAAACATACAAGTAATCATAATAAATGTGTATAAACTAAATTTGCTTTTTAAAAGTAGAGAGTTTCAGATTTGTTTAAAAAATTTAACTGTGTGCAGTTATATGAGACATACCTAAAATAAGTGAACCCATGAAGGTTTAAAGTAAAGGGATGGAAAAAAATCTACCAGACATATTCTAACAACAAAAAGCAGGTGTGGCAAGATTAATCAGACAAAATAAATCAAAGCAAGTCATGAATTTTTCTGTACGTAACAACATAACTTTGAAAAACAGAAAGTAAAAATTGACAGACATGTGAAGAGAAATTGTCAATGACTAATCACAGTGCCAGTGAGAGACTCTGGCATATTGCTTTCAGAAAGCAATGGATCAAGTAAACAAAATAGGATACACATTCTTTTCAAATACTTTTGGAACATTTACCAAGAATGATCAAATATTAAGACCACAAAGAAAATTTCAACAAAACCCATCAAGTAGAGTACACATAGGCCACATTCACTAACTACAATGCAATATAATTCTTCTAAGATAATTTTTGGGTTAAAGAACTAAAAATGGGAATCTCAAACTACTTAGAAATGCACAATGAGAACATATGTCAGTTATTAAGCTTTTGTGTGTCAGCCCCAAACACCCCTATCCTCTGCTTTGTGATGCTGGGGCTGGAACTCTGTAAACCACTTTCTGCTTGGCAGCAGCTTCCCTGCTCGGCTCTGCCCATAGTGGGCATGAGAGGGAGACTGCAGGGATGGAGAAGGAAGATAGTTGCTTCTTCCCATTTGCTTTCATCACCCCAGCAATGGTCCCTCACCCTGGCAGCAACAGTTGGTTCTAGCCTCCATCTTTTTTTTTGCCTTCCCCCTCAGATCCCACCTCACTGTGCAGCTTCAGTGGCAGGAGCACCAAATGGATAGAATCTTTTCCTCAAAGTCTGAGCCCCAGCCCTGCAGGGCCTCTCCTCCAGCATCTGCTGGGTAGTATACCCTCCTTACAGTTGGAGTACCATTTCTATCAGGGTTTGTCTCTTCTGCTTCTTGGTCCTGATACCCAAACCTCTCTTTGTTCCCCTAGACCCAGTGGGTACCAGCTGCTTCCTGCAGTATCATCTCTGTTACCTCTTTGCTGTCAGCCCTGTGTATAGCACCCACATCCCTTCTGATCCCTTCAGCATTTTTGTGCACACAGGCTCACCGTGTGCTTTCACAGCCAGCATCTGTGCTCCCTTGTATGTGCCCAGAGAGTGAGAAGTGCCTGAGAATTCTTATCCGCCTGAGGCAGCCATAAATAAATGACCATGGAAGCTTTAACACTGTAGCTCCCTTGCCTCTGATCAGGATGACTCTGAGAGATGTGACTGACACTGTCTCCAGAGCTCCCCTGTGGAGCTGTGCCAGAGTCACGGTCCATGGACTTGCTTTTCTGATCCTACAACTTCACTCCTTTCCCAGTTTTCCCTGGAGTGTCTTCCTAATAAACTACTTTCACACAGATTCTCCTCTTAGGGTCCACTTCTAGAGAATCTATGTAAGACACTGTGTAACCAATTACATTCTTTCTGTGGTTTGTTTTTCAGACTAGACTATGACTGATAAAGAGCATAACTTAGTTAAATATGGGAGATATGACCAAGTAAACTTCAGAGGTAAATTTGCTATAGCATTAAACATACTTGTAAAAAAATAAGAAAGACTCACTTTTAAATGATCTAAGGTTTCAATTAAAAAGGTAGGAAAAGAGCAATAAATATAAAAATGGTTGCAGACATTGATTCAAGAGAAAAAATAATCCATAAAACCTGAGGTCTTTTAAAAAAATTAACGAGAAAAAGTCTTTGGCAAGTCTAACTTTTAAAAAGTCACAAAATTTACTAAAGTTGACTCAAGATACATAAACCCTAAATAGAGCAATGACCACATATCAAATTGAGAAGGTATATACAAATTTATCCTCCAAAGAAACATGGTCCAGATAATTTTTATGGGCAAGTTTTTACCAAACCTTCAAAATAAAAATAATTCTAATGTCATACAAACTATTTTCAGTGTACAGGACAAAAAGAAAAATACACAACTCATCTACCTAAGTCAGTATAAAATTGGTACTAGGAAAACACAAGACAATCAAAGTACATAAAAATGAATAAAAGAATTGCAACTTACAAAACTATATACTTCATTTCTCTGCATACCTACACTGTATGAACATTCATGAAAACAAAAAGAATGACTGGCAATGGTGGTCACCTCCAGAGAGAAGTTTGGGATTTCTAAGTATGTATGTTTGTAGAGGGAGAGGGCTGATCATTTATCTATATTGTTTGAAATAATTTTAATAATAAAAATGTACTCATGATTTTTAATACTACAATGAAAAGAAAAAAGAAAAAGAACTCAAGTTTAATACCACAAGAAATAGTTAGTATTTAACTGGATGTTGTGAGCTTAATCCCATAAGGAGGAATAGTATTTAATGGGATGTTGTGAAAATGTTGCCTGGAGTAGACTTAAAGTGAACTTTTCCATTTTTTTTTTTTTGCTGATGTTCAACATAACCAGCCAAAGGACAGAGTAAGTTTTGCTTTAGGCAAGAATTTTAGTAAAGTTTATTCCATCATTTTTTAATATATTTTTTATTCAGGGATTCTCCTGAGGCTCACACTCTGCCTACCATCTATTTTATTTTTATCTGCAGAATCCAAGATAAAATTTAAATACTATTTATAGCTACCCAGAGTATGTAGAATACTCGAACTTTACATATAAACTTGACTCCTGACTTCAGTTTCATATCCAAATGTTAAAGGTATACTCTTCAGAACTTGATACCCAAAGAAGGCAAAGTTCCTTTTAGAGCCAGCTTGTTTAGATTAGTTTTCCAACTTCTTTGTGCCCTAGTTTCATTTGTAAAGTGATCATAGTAACAGTGGTTATGATAATTATGTAAGATAATCTCAGTTAACTGCTTATAAAAGTGCCTGGTATATAAAAGTCATTGTTTATGGGCATGTCATTATTATTACTGCTTTATTATTATTTCTCTATATTTAAGAGTAGCTAAAGTTCTGCTTAGATGAAGGCTATCTCTCCTATACTCTAGTTAAGAAAAACGTTTAAAAATTCTAAGATTCTGGTCTGGGCCAAAGCAGGAGGAACTTATTTTCTTCACTCACCCCTTTGATGAGGTTCAGACATTCTATCAGAGTGTTGTTAATTTTACTGGACAGTTCGAGTTGTTCTTTCTTTTCTTCCTCTTCTTTTTCAATGCTCTTCCAGAATGAAATATTCATTTCCTTTATTGCTTTTCTTTTTGTTTTAAGTTCCATTGGAGGCCGTTTATAGATTTTTCCCTTAGATTTCTGCCACTCTTCTAGTTGTTTCCTAAAATTCAATTAAAGGGTGAGTGGTTTTATTTTAAAACATAGTCAAGCTGCTAAAATATATGATATATATAGATAGAATATAATTAAATACTTTCAACTACAGACAAAATCAGTAGAATGGAATTAAAAAAAATTTACAAATGAATAATGGCAGCACTGGGTTGTACCTACCCATGAGAAGGCAGACACCAAGATTCCAAGATCACATGTGGCCAGCAATTCAGATTTCAAATAGAATTTGTGATTCTTCATTATTTTTCTCCGAAAGTTTTCACTTCACTGTATGCTACTTGCTTTCCTAAGACATCCCTCTATTTTTGAGATGACTCAGCATTTCATTTCTTTCACCATTAAGCTGTCACTCAATCCAAACTCACCAAGCCTGCATTCTGCCCCTCAATAAGATCTTAGTGTGTGAAGTGACCCACTTAACCTATTTCCTTAGTCCTCTCTTGACCAGAAACGACTCTCTTTCATAAGCTAGACCAATACTTTCAGGGCTCTTAAATAGCTGGTTTCTGATAATGCCAAGTCCTCATTCTTGCTGACTCCCACTGTTCACATTTTCCACCCCTGCTTCTAAGCAGGCAATAGACTGCTTTTTGGGGGTAGAGGCACCAAGACATATAGACCCCAAGTGCTTGGATTTAGGCACTCCAGCTTCTTTAAATTACAACTACATATTAATGACTTCCAAGTGTACATTTCAGCCCAGAGCTTTCCCTGGAGCCCCAAACTTTGTAAAACCCACTGCCTAGTTGATACCTCTTGATGTCTGACAGGTATTTCAAATTTAATACTGTCCCAAACAAAGCTCTTGATTTTCATCTCCACATCTGTTCCAAGTTTTTGTTACTTTGGTAAATAACACCCCAGGCTGTGTCATTGCCAAGGACTTCCCATGGCTCTTGGAATAAAATTCAAAATATTTTCCATGGCTGAAAGGTGCATTGTAATCTGGCTCCTGCCTACCTCTCCAACCTCACAGCATACTAGTCTCCCTGTCACTCATCCCGCTGCCCCAGGAGCTCGAGTATCCTTGCAGTTTCTTTTCTTTTTTTTTTTTTGAGACACAGTTTCACTATTACCCAGGCTGGAGTGAAGTGACACAATCTCGGGTCACTGCAACCTCCGCCTCCTGGGTTCAAATGATTCTTGTGCCTCAGCCTCCTGAGTAGCTGGGATTACTGGTGTGTGTTACTACATCTGGCTTATTTTATTATTAGTAGAGATAGGGTTTCACCATGTTGGCCAGGCTGGTTTTGAACTCCTGACCTCAAGTGATCTGACCACCTCAGCCTCCCAAAGTGCTGGGATTACAGGCATGTGCCACCATGCCCTGCATCCCTGAAGTTTCTTGATCCAGACTCATTCCTGCCTTAAGGTCTTGCATCTTCAGTCTTCTGCTCAAATGATACCTCCATGAAGAGGCAATTACCTGTAATTACTGTGTCTTATTTAGTCAATATGTTGGTTTTCTGTCTCCTCCACTAGAGTGTAAGCTCTATGAAAACAGAAACTTTAACAGTCCAGTTCCCAGCACAGTATGTAGCACACATTAAGTATTTAATAACACACAGCAAAATTCACCTTTTTTTAGTGTGCAATTCTGAATTTTGACAAATGCATAAAGTCATGTAAGCCTATTATCAAGCTGTAAGACAGATGCAACACCCTCAATAATTCCCTTATGCTCCTTGGTAGTCAGTCTCACCCCTAACCCCCAGCTCCTGGCAATCACTGATCTGTTTTTTGTCTTTATAGTTTTGCTTTTTCCAGAATGCCAATAACTAAGTTTTTAACGAATGAATGTTATTCACTCTCATTTCTGACTCCAGAGCAAAATCCATGCAATGCTTATTATTTCAGCCCCAAATACTGCCTCTTTACCTTCACTCTAACCACCTACTTGATGATAGAAGTTGAGACATGTGGTGTGTGTTTCCTTCATGCTCCTGGCATTCTTCCTATCTCCTTAGCCTTCTTTCTAATCATAAATGAAGAGGGAACTTACCCTTTCTAAAGGCAACTTACAATCAATTTTGTTTCTCTAGTACTTTCCACATATATACCAAACAGTAAGCTCCAGAAGGGTTAAGACTGACTGTCTGCTCATCACTATGTCTCCTAGCACCTGGCACATTGCAGGTGCTGAAGAAACACCTGCAGAATGAATGAATGAATCTCTCCCTCTCCAGACTCCTCTTCTGTAATCATACGTGTTCAACATGCAACACAGTCTTATGACCAATCCTCTGTTGTCTGACCTAGACGGTGAGCTCTAGGGCTGGGACCCTGACTTCCTTATTCACCACCTCAAGGTCTCTGCAGTCACTTTTCTGTCTGCTCAGGATTGTCCTTCTTGCCACCAGCCTTTTCTCAGCCTTAGGTCTCAGCTCAGATGTTGCTGTTCAAAGTACCTCTACTGATCCTTCTATCTAAAGCAGCCATTCCAGCCCTACTCTCTTGATATATCACCCTGAAGTTGTTTACTTACTGTCTCTTCAGGAGGGAAGAGAGCCTGTTGGTGATGTTCAGGGCTATACCAAGCTGTACCTTGCTTCACCCTGCTACACCTTTTAGCAACCATCTAATTTTACATGCTCCCTTCACTCTTGTCAGAAATGTCCTTATTTTCTACTTCAAGCAGGTGCTTCTCCTGGGAGGCTCACCCACATTATGAGACTACATCTGGTCCTGGGTAGAAAGTGTACAAAATCCATTGGCTCAGTTTCAATCAGTGTATGTTAATATTAACCTACCTGAGATCTGGGTTTCTACCATCTGACCCCTGTATTTGAACTGACTACTCCTCTCTGTTTGAGCTTACTTGCCAAAACTTGGCCCACTCAGACACATGGAAGTTCCCAGTTCTTCCCTGATAACATTTCTGAACTTAACTATTGGTTTGTCTGACAAGAGACTACCATTTTCTAACTTCCTAGCTACGTGAACTCACTTATCTGTTCTACTGCTGTTCAGGCTAGCAGGGCACTTCTTGAACGAGTGTCTATATCTGTAACCCCTACTTCTTACTCATCTATTCTATGTTTCAATTTAAAAGAAAAAAAACTATTTTAAGCATACAATTACAGAAAATAATTTATAATATACGTATGCACCACCTAGCCCTGTCAAGTCTCAATATTTATTTGCTTCAAATCTTTTTTCAGACTGTAGTTAAAAATTACTTAGGAGCCATTATTTATGGCCTATTTCCTGACCAACTCTTCTTGATGGTCAATTTGCCTAATCATCTTAAGTTACAAAAGCTTGGAATTAAAGCAAAGTACCTGCGATCCTCTGCTGTTGCCTTCTTTTTGATATTTGGGTTTGTTTGGGTCTCATTTATGGTTGTGACACCAGCTTGAGTTTTGGGAGCAGTTTTGTTCAGAAAATGGTTCTGGGGAACAGCCTTTTTCAGCTTGGAGTCCAAAGTCTGTGCTGTTTGTTGAAAGCCCTTATTATTACGTTTATTACCACTGGTTCCATTTGCTTTTATGCTAGGGGTGCTTGGAATAGCTGAATTAAATCTGCCAACTGTCAACTTAGGCCTCTGGCTTATGGCTTTCGATTTTTGCAGTATACATGATGTCTGAGGTATACAAGAAGGTTGGGTAGACTTTTGATCTTGCTTGATGTTTGGATGTCTGTTGTTATATTCACCCTGAAGCAAACTGGGGTATGTTCTGGGTTTGTTATGTTTCATTCTCTGTTCAATAACAGGGTATGACTGTAACTTAGTTTCATTTGTTCTTTCATATTTACCCCTAGTCACCTTTATATCTTTGATGTTCTTGGCCACTGGTTTCTTTGATGACTGAACCTTATTAAGGGTCTGAATAAAGTGAGAGGGAACCGTCCTTGAAGGTTTTACTCCTGGTCTTGAATGATCTGCTCCTCTAGAGAGTTGCTGTGATTTTACTGGGAAAGTCCTGTTTTGTGTTTCTCTAACAAATTGTTTATTAACTCTGTCTTTCAGAATAGCACTGTTAACTGAACTTTTGCCCAAGGCTGGCTTAGGAGCAAAACTGTTCTTGGTTTGATTATAAGAGTCAATCTTTGGCTTACTTGTGGTACGTAATTTAGGATCTGGCTTCCTCTCAGGTTCTGATAAAGTTTGGGGCAGGTTCTCTTTGTTTGTTTCTTTCAGAAAGTTATCCAAAGATTCATTTTCAACATGGGTATTATTCATAGAGTCTGTACATTTAGCATTTCCTTGATCTGTTACCTGCTGCTTTGTAGTTTTCAATTGTTCTATATTAAGTGACCCCGCAAGTTTTCTTGACAGTTCTGTTGTGGATGATCCAGCTTCACGCTGTTGAAAACTCTGGCTAGAAGGCTTAGAGTATGGGTTAGAAGAAACACATTCTGAAGTCAGCCTTTTGCCCAGAAGTTTTGGTGGCTCCAATTTCGGCTTCTGGGACCCTGTAATATTAGGTGGTCTGGGCTGGAGTTTAATGCTGATGGACCTTTTAGGTTTGACAGGCAAAACAGCATGGTTGGTAACATCATTTTTGGGTCTAATAGTCTGAAAAGACAAAGAAAATATGTATTAAAAATTATTAACAATATCTTATTGTTTTTAAAATAATAACGGGGTTTAACACATGCTAAAAATATTAATCATTTTTAGAATTTCATCTAAGAAAGTTGAATCCTGAGAAAGTAAAGAAAGACTCACTAATAGATAGGGTTTTGTTTGTTAGTTTTGTCTTTTTGAGACAGATTCTTGCTCTCTCACCCAGGCTGGTATGCAGTGATGCAATCTTGGCTCACTGCAACCTCTGCCCTCCTGGGTTGAAGCAATTCTCCCACCGCAGCCTCACAAGTAGTTGGGACTACAGGCGCGCGTGACCACACCCAGCTAATTTTTGTATTTTTAGTAAAGATGGGGTTTTACCATGTTGGCCAGGTTGTTTTTGAACTCCTGACCTCAAGTGATCCATCCGCCTTGGCCTCCTAAAGTGCTGGGATAACAGGCATGAGCCACTGCACCTGTCCTAATAGGTAGTTTTTATAACTTGAGTTCCTATCAGAAATATATTAGAATCTTTTAGCTTGACAGAATTAAGCAGAGATGCAGTGAATATACAAAAATTGCTGTTTCAAAAATAAATTTGCCTCAAACAGTAGTTGTTGGATGCCTATTATATCCCAAGTGCCCTCCAAGGGACCCTGGAAAAATACATACATAATGAACTTAGGTTACCTCCCAACAAATCTCTCCTAGAACTTTGGCCACACTATGTATGTTTTTCAAACCAATGCCTTTGTAAACATCACAGTATCACTCAAGAACCTCTGTCTCATCCCTGGAGATCAGTGACAAGGAGATAGATGGCAGATGATGTGAGGCCTGAGACATGCTGCCATGGCTCTCAATAAACATCTAACATCCAGTAGTCAGATTTGTAAAGTCAGCTTTAACCTTAAAACCCTTTTAACCTTAAAAGGGTTTTAAGGTTAGAGTCTATGTTAATAATAAACAAATGTTTAGTCATGTGATTTAAGTTTGGATAAGAAAGGTAGGATTTGATTACAGAGAACTCTAAAAACTAGGGAAGGGAGTTTAGAATTCACATGCTAAGTAACTGGGCAAGCCACTGTGAATTCTTGAACATCTACCATGAAAGCGATTACTCAGAAAGAATTTTAGAGATTTATGGAATATGTTTCCAGGGTAAGATATGGGAATGCTAGAGTTACCACTCTATTTTTGATTTAACAATATTGTGAAGAATCACTATATAAACTTGGCAAGTATGTAAAGCATGTCTAACCAGAACCATTAGGCATTAAGGGTAAAGAGATGTCTATTCTGGATGATAGCAGTGTGTGTGGTGTTGTTAGGGGTGAAATGGGGGAAGTTGGGAATGGGAGGCACAGAGATGGATGGTATACCCACAATGGCTATATCTGGATTAATCTTTGAGCACCAATATTTATACGCACCTCAGATCTCTCCATCACTGCTTACTGAAAAGGTGGAGGGATGTTGGCATGAAAGCTTCCAAATGTGTGTTATTTTTTAGTTGCTCTTTCTTGTATATTAAAAACAAATTGATATAATCCACAAACCACAAAATTCACCATTTTAATAAGTGCACAATTCTGTAGGTTTTAGTATAGTCACACTATTATACAGCAATCACCACTGTCTAATTTCAGAACATACTCATCACTCTAGAAAGAAACTTGGTTTACTTGTTGGCAGTCACTCCCCATTTTCTGCTCCCTGCAGTCCTTGGCAACCGCTAGTCTACTTTCTGTCTCTGCATGTCCACAGATTTGCCTATTTTATGTGTCACATAAATGGAATCATATAATATGTGGCCTCTTCTGTATGGCTTCTTTCACGTAGCATAATATTTTCAAGATTTACCCATGTTGTAGCATGTATCAGTACTTCATTACTTTTAAAAATTAACTTTTTTAGAGCAGGCTTTGATTCACAGCAAAATTGATATTAATAATAGTGTCTATCATCTAGGAAGAATGCCATATATCCTGGTTTTCACAAGATAGTTTTGATTTATGCCTGTTGGTCAAAGAGCACTGCTTTTTACTTTCAAAAGTGTCCTGGTTTGGACACTAAAGCATATGGCCAACTTCCTTACATGGTTGTTCTGAGTGAGGTAATGTATATAAAGTATCTGGGTATTAGCTGCTATTGTCATGTATCAAAAGTGTTATATAAATTGTCAAGCATTATACAACTGTAATGATGATGATTATTTACATACTGCTTTTAGTTTCTCCTAAATTCTGTAATTCCCTTCCTCACTTCATTTTCTACTTTTATAACTATGTAAAGCATATAAGGTAAGTATCATCCTCATTTAAGAGTTGATATACTGAAGTTAGTATTGTCAAATTCTAGAGAAGTCTCTGGGAATTCTGAATGTGGCCCTTTCCAGCAGATTTTTCCTTAAGACTTGCATGCTATACTGGTTCAATTTGCATAAAGTAAAAGTGTAACCCAGTGCTTCCCAAACATAAAGCCATTGTGCATAAATTTTGCCTTGTATACACTTTGCTATCCTTCGCATTGTCTAATGATGTCATGCATATACACAACATATGTATGTCTATATATGCATATGCATATGACTAAAATATGATTGAAGTAATTAGGTGAATGAATCATCAAAACTTATTAAAAGTCTCACCAATGAGAATGTTTCACTTCAGGAAGCACTATCTGAGTTACATTTCAGAACACAGATATGAACTATGCTTTTAAAAACTAAAGGTGAGCTTTTTATTGCAGATGAAGAATCTGTGCCTCTTTCAGAGGGCTAATTTCTTCCATTTAAACTTTAAGAATCTTTTACCATTCTATCTAATGTAGTTAAATTGATTAGGAAGCATATACTTGTTAAGTGGCTTGAAAGGTTCAATGCAAATGTTCCCTTTAAATGACTACTGATCTATTTAACTTCATGGCAGCATACCAAAGTGGTTAAGCTCACAGGCTCTCAGCTTTGTCACTTAATAGCTATGTGACCTATTTAACCTTTCTGTGACTTAGTTTGCTCATCTGTAAACTGGGGCTATTAATAGTAGCCTCATATGATTGTGAGGACTCAATGAGGTAATGCAAGTCAGAAAAGTATCAGGCACCCAGTAGTATTCAATGTTAGCTATCAAGAGGACCATAGTTCACATGAGGCGTTTTTTTTTTTTTTTGGTTAATAAAACTAAACTACGGTATGTTGTACTTTTCAAAAAATGATTGTCTCTTATTAAACCAAACTGTTTTTGTATCCATAAGAAATATCTTTGAAATACATGTTCTTTAGGTTGCTAACATCTTTATTATTCTTATTAGTAATCACACTTACAAATGCATATTTCTAGAAAGACTAATTTCTACTTACAGATTTAGAAGGTGGTGGATTCGGGCAATTATTCTTGGATTTTAGATAAGGCCTATAAAAGACAAATTAAAATTAATCCTCAGCACAGAAGGATCCCAAGCTAAGCTTGGGAAGTATAGTGATTAAAAATTATGATTAGCATTTTAAATTAGAATTTCTGTAATGGCAAAATAATTTAAAATTATATTCAATAAAGTCTCCTTATTATCATTTCTTTAGTCCTGTATCCTCCCTCTTGGAGACCACCAACTGCTCCTATTCTTTTCTTTTGCTTGTGATCCTTACAGAGATATTCTATGCATAAATCTAGCATTCTCACAATATCAATGAGATATATGTGTTTCCTTCATGTGTGTATAGTCTTATTCATTCAAACATTCCTGGAGCACTGCAATGTGCCAGACACTGAAGACACAATGCCAAATAAAACTATTAACTGCTTCTTTAAAAAATTTCCTTGTTTTAGGAGCTGGGCACAGTGGCTCACACCTGTAATTCCAGCACTTTGGGAGGGTGAGGTGGGCGGATCACCTGAGGTTGGGAGTTCGAGACAACCCTGACTAACATGGAGAAACCCTGTCTTTAAAAAAAAAATTTATTGTTTTAAGTATCTTTAAGTACTATTTTTTCTAATTTTCAGGGGGAAAAAGTGATATAAGAAAAAACTATGACACACATGAAATCTAGCTAGTGAGTTAGGAAATGCAGAAAAAGGATAGGAAAACAGAGGATAATTTAGAAGAAATCAATCTGCATGGACCAAAAACAACCAAAAACAATTGCTAGACAACAAGGACTTTGATCATGACTTGTTTGATGTTTGTCTCTCCCATCTAGAACATAAGCTTTGGGAGGGAAGGAATGTCTGTCTTGTGAAGCACCATATCTCCAGCATAAAGAGTGACTGAGATATTATAGGTAGTAAATAAATATTTGTTGAATAAGTGGATTAGGTTCATTTAATCAAGGAAACAGAGGCAAGGTTACCCAAGATAAAGGGTGAAAGCTAACTTCGTAAAAATTAATTTTCAAATAACTATTTAGTAACTCAAATGGGGAAAAAATTAAGTAATGCTAAGAAAGAAGGACAAATAACACCTCAAAGATGGTAAAAATCTATAAAGGATAAAAATGAAGTGGTCGGCCGGGCATGGTGGCTCATACTTGTAATCCCAGCACTTTGGGAGGCTGAGGTGGGTGGATCACAATGTCAAGAGATGGAGACCATCCTAGCCAACATGGTGAAACCCTGTCTCTACTAAAAATACAGAAGTTAGCTGGGCGTGGTGGCATGCACCTGTAGTCCCAGCTACTTGGAAGGCTGAGGCAGGAGAATCACTTGAACCCAGTAGGCAGAGGTGGCAGTGAGCCGAGATTGCACCAGTGCAATACAGTCTGAAAACAGAGAGATTCCGTCTCAAAAAAAAAAAAAAAAAAAAGAAGTAGTCATATTCTGTCTACCTCAACAGTAAATGCTAAGAGAATGACCCAAGAGCACCATTAGGCTGGAGGATATTACTCTGTGATGGAGGATTGATTGTAACTGGCTCTCCTGCCTTAGCAAGAAATGCCAGAACCATGGTTATTCAAGTTCTTAACCAAAAATTTCCTTCGTGAGAATCAACTTCCCCAAGAAAAAAAGCAGAAACAGGCAAAGCTTCCAGCATGGTAGGTAATACCGACCCTTCCCTCATTCCTTTGGATAGTCTCACAATAGCAATGCTTAACTCTTTGCCAATGGACTAACCACTGCTCAGGTGTTTTTGTCACACCTGGACTGAAATGCTCTTTTTGCATTATCATAGAATCCCAATGCAGTCTGAGTAGACTGCAAGCAAAAGGGCTATGTTTCAAAAAGTCTTTAAATTGTTAGTGCAAAGAAGGCAACACAACTTGCATAACTGTGAACAGATAAACTCACTTGGTGTTTTGGCTCTTCAGTTTTCCCTTAGCTGCAAGGTATTCCTGAAGTTTTCTCTGTCGCTCTTCTGCAACACAAGCAAGCAAACAAATGACATTAACTTTAGTTCATGATTTTAACAAGTTCATTAATATTCTAAAAGATGACACTTTTCTCTAGTGTTTTTGGCTTTGCAACATAATGTTATAAAATTCCTAGTTCTATATATTTGCCCTCAAGTTAATATCAACATTGACAATATCATTTATATGCCAGGCCTACACTAAGCTATTTAAACTTACCACTTTTTTTGAGACAGGATCTCCCCCTGTCACTGAGGCTGGAGTGCAGTCCCACAACCATGGCTCACTGTTGCCTCGATCTCGCAGGTTCTAGCAATCCTCTCACCTCAGTCTCCTGAGTAGCTGGGACTACAGGTGTGTACCACCATGCTGGATAATTTAAAAAAACTTTTTTTGTGGAGACAGGATCTTACTATGTTGCCAGGGCTGGTCTCAAATTCCTGAGCTCAAGTGATCCTCCTGCCTTGGCCTCCCAAAGTGCTGGGATTACAGGCAGAGCCAAAGCACTCAGCTTAAATTTACATTAATTCTTTCAATCCACAAAAAAATCCAATGAGTTTTTGCAATCTGAAATTCAGAGAGGGTAAATGTCATGCCCAAAGTTACCCAGTTAATATGTGGCAATTCCAGGACTTGAAAACAGGTTTACCTAACCCTAGAGCTCACAGCCACTGTTCTCAGCTACAACATTCTATGCTTTGAAGAACTTCCCTTACTGGCCCACCTGAGCTGGTGAGCCAGACCTGGTCTTATGTTTTTTGTTTTTTGACAGGGATGATGATTTCTACCCACAAACCCTTATATGGCTTCCTTTGTTGGTGCTAAGGATAAAATATGCCAGGTTGTCCACTCATGGCAGACACCTATACTACGGTGACTTTCTATGCAAGCTATTTGTGAGGGGATGGCAAGTCAATGATTTCTGCCTTCAAGAAGTTTCAAACTAGTAGTGGAGATAAAATAGACACAGCAATAATTACGATATAAGGTAATACCTAAGGGCCATAAAGAGGGTAAAGAAGAATGGGAGTCCAGAGGTGGGGCATGAGTGAGGGGAGCAGGTGGTTGGACAAGGTTAAAATTAAATAACGATGTGAAGGGAAAAAAAAAACAAACAAAAAACAAACAAAAAAAACCAAGACGACGACAGGGGTGGCAAACGACTCTTAACCTCATCTGAACGGAATTGCCCTGTTTTGCTCTCTGGTGCTCATGTATCCTTAGAGACAGCTTGCCAGGCAGTGTAGAGCGCAGGGGCTGACATTGGGGATTGGAGTCCCACCTCCGCGACTTCTGGCAAATTAGCAAACTTTGTTGCTGCTGAGCCTATAAAGCGGACAGAAATGCCCATCTTTAAAGCTTGCTATGTAAAGTGCCTAGGTCTGTGCCCAGGACCTTGTAGGCATCAACAGGAATAATGGATGAAACAAAACAACGTGCGTTTCTTGAAAAAGGTGGTATCTGAGCAAGAGTTTTGAAAGGTAGGAAAGGGCTCCAAGCACATCTAAGAGATCAGCGAACGCAGAAGCCTTAGCCCTGGGTGCAGATTTAACCAATCAACTTCTAGCCACAGCAGGCTGAGAGGTGTGGAGGGCTCCGCCAGAGGCAGGAGACCCGGGTTCGGGCCAGAACCCGCCTTTTGTCATATAAGACCACGCTCGGCTCTACCTGGAGCCAAATGTGGATTAAAGCCGCACGCTGCTTCCCACTGGTGGTGAAAGCCCGAGCAAGGGGCCTCCGTTTCTCTATCTAGAACGTGGTGACAGTGACATCTCTTTGAGGGGCTGCTGGAGGGCTTTCTGGGAAGATACAGGTGAGGCGTCTGGCCTGCGCACAGCCTCCGCCGCCCCGAGCCCAGACGTCTCCTTGGGGGCCGGGACCGGGGCCGGGGCTCGCGTCAGCGCTCCCAGGATGGAAAACACCCCGGGGTAGACTGAGGCAGGCGAACGGACGGGTACGGTGGCCTCCTACTCCCCGGCCGTGCTCCAACGCCTGCGAATAACGGGGCTCGTTCGTGGTCATACTCACCGACTGCAGCAGCAGCGGCAGGCCCGGGCCCCACCATGACTCTTCAGTGACAGTTTTCCTTCAAACGCCGCGCCGGGAGCCAAGAACTACGCGCCACGCCTCCGCGCGTTCTCATTGGCTCCTGCGGGTTTGAAACTCGCTAATCGGAAGTGCGGGAGGGCGGGACAACAGGCAATAGGCTCTTTGCGGTTGGCTCTGGCCCTGAGAGCCTGACCTTGGGACCCTTTGATTGGAAGAACCGGCAGCGCACTGAGGCATTGAAAGCGACTCCCACAGGTCGCGGCGGTGCCGGCCTCTGAGTGGGCGTGGGGCTTTCTGAGGGGCAGTCAGCTAGGCGGGCGGTTACTGGGTCGGTGACGTGGAAGCCCGCAGCAGGTTGGCGCACCGGGAGTACCCAGGCGGAGAGACTGGGCGGTCCTCCCAGGCTGCCGGGGCAGCTGCCTGATTTCGTTCTTCCAGAGTCTCAGACTCACAGTAGCTATGAGAAAATAATATCACGAAGAGGACGTATCTCTCCTGGTTAGAGGTTTTATGCATCTAAAAGGCTCCTAGTTCTTAGTACCGCAGGGTGGCTCCTTTTATTTTGTATACTCTATTTTTAATATTGGTAAAATATACATATCATATATACCATTTTAACCATTTTAAAGAGTTACATTTTTCAAAAATGCAGTTTAGTGGTGTTAAGTACCTTTCACATTGTGGCACAACCATCTTTTTCAACTTTCCCAACTGAAACCCTGTACCCGTCATGTACACACTCCACTCCTCCCTCCCCAGCCCCAGGCAACCACTATTCTAGTTATTGTCTCTATGGATTTGACAACTGTAGGTGCCATATAAGCAGAATTATGCAGTACTTAGTTAGACATGGGGGCATGAGTTAGCAGTTCTTGCATACTTTCTCGGTAGGTAAGAAGTTGCAGGCTTCTATTGTTAGATCTACAGTCTAATGTTTTTGTTGGGTCCTGTGACTGGCTTGTTTCATTTGCATAAAGTTTTCAAGGTTCATCCATGTGTAGCATGTGTCAAAAATTCCTTTCCTTTTAAGGAGGAATAGCATTCTGTTGTGTGGCCATGCCACATTTTGCTTCTTGGTCCACCCCTCTCCAGACACTTGAGTTGCTTCCACTTTTTGGCTATTGAGAATAATGCTATGAACGTGAACATACAAATAACTCTTTGAGACTCTCCTTTTCATTCTTTTGGGTATATACCAAGAAGTAGTATTGTTGGATCAAAAGGCAATTCTATTTTTAATTTTTTGAGAAACTGCCTTACTCCTTTCAGGGTGATCTCTTGTTTAAGGTATATTTTTGATTTTGCTTCATTAATATCATAAGGCTAATGGAGAAAGGGACGGTGGATGGCAGGCCTAGTTGTCCTGAATCCCTAGACACACTTCATCCCTTTTTCAATCCTAACATTTTTTTCTTTTGAAGCTTCTCCCGCTTCATCTATTCTCCAGTTTCTTGAAGAGATCTGGAAAATGCTCTTAGCTCCTTGTGTGTGAAGGTTCCTCTTCCATGGATGTTGGAGAGGTAGCAGGTAGAGGGGCAGTGACATCTGGGCCCCTGTTGGCCAGGTGCAGCTCACCAGTTGGGTACTCAGTAGGGCAGGAAGCCACTATAGCGGCCCTTCTCTTTAGCCCGAAATAGGGAGTTTGGAAGAGAGCCAGGGTTTCTGGATGTATGCATTTTGATATTTTCAGTAGTGTATAAAATGTTTAAAATAGGAAAACTGGTCATTATTTTTGTAAGTGACTAAGAAAAGGGCTCCTTCACAGACAGTTTCAGAAAAGTGAAGGTGGTTCTGTTTTTGTCTTCAGAGAATCTAGGTGATTGAATGCATCTCAGTTTTAGAAGTCATCTTGCCTGATCTCTCACCCAGTGCTGGAGTATTCCACGGACCCCATGTAGGTACTGCACCTTTGCAAGAATACCGCTGGTGTTGGTGAGCTGCTTTACCTGTCCTGGTATCGGAGAGGACTGCTTATTCGGAAACTTAAAATGAACTAAGTTTTCTTGCTCACTGGTCCTAGTCCTTTGGAGCCCTGTAGGCCAGTTCTGCCTTCTCTTCTCCCTCCTTTGGACATTTGAACGCCTATTTTATAGGACACAAAATGTGGAGAAAAAGCTAGGCAGATTTAACGATTCTCAACTCTACCAAGCATGGTGGCTCATTCCTGTAATCAGTCTCAGCACTTTGTGAAGCGGAGGCAGGAGGACTGCTTGAACCCAGAAGTTTGAGACCAGCTTGGGCAACGTAGCAAGATGCCATTTCTACCAAAAAAAAAAAAATACAAAAATTAACCAGGCATGGTGACACACACCTGCAATCCTTTCAACTCGAGAGGCTGAGGTGGGAGGATCACTTGAGCCCAAAAGTGAGCTGTGGTATGCCACTGCACTCCAACATGGGAGGCAGAGCAAGACCTTGTCTCCAAACAACATTCTCAGCTCATTCATCGAAGTATCCACTGTAGCTCTCCATCATCCTGGTAGCATTGTTTTTTAGACAGGGTCTGGCTTCATTGCCTGGCTGGAGTGCAGTGGCACAATCTCAGCTCACTGCACCCCCACCTCCCTGGTTTAAGCGATTCTCCCACCTCTGTCACCCCATCTGGCTAATTTTTGTATTTTTTGTAGAGACGGGGTTTTGCAATGTTGCCCCAGGCCAGTCTCGAACTCCTGTCTTAAGCAATCCACCTACCTCCATCTCCTAAAGTGTTGGGATTACAGGTGTGAGCCACTGCACCTGGACAGTCCTGGTGGTTTTAATAGTTTCCCATTGCTCTCAGTCTAATGACCTATAAGCCCATGTGGAGCTTGGCCTTTCACTCCCTCAGCCTTAGTTCACACTACTCTCCCCTTCCTCACTGTCATCCAGTCATGTTTTTTCCTTTCCATATTCCTCTCTGTCTGGGAATCTAACCTTTTTTCTAATTTCTCTTAGTTAATTATTATTATTTTTACTCTAACAGCCATATTGAGATATTCACATACTGTACAGTTCTCCCACTTACACTGTAAAATTCAAATTTCAAACATTTTCATCACTCCCTAAAGAAATCCTATACTCATTAGCAGCCACTCCCCATTCTCCCTTCTTCTCAACCCCTAGAAACCACTCATCTATTTTCCATCTCTATACATTTGCCTTCTGGACTTTACATATATATGAAATCATGCAATTTGTGGTCTCTGATGGGCTTCTTTTGTTACCAAAATATCATGGGTTTGGTCTAGGTCCTGCTGCTCGCCACACAGAAAGCCAATCACTGAGATGACAGGTATTGCCGAGGAAGAAGGCTTTAATCAGATGCTACAGCTAAGGAGATGGGTGCTCAATCTTAAATCCACCTCCCTGATCTAAAACTGGGGGTTTAGATAAGCAGGGAAGAAATGTAACAATGCATAAGAAAACAGGAACCAGGAAGGGGCCAGGAAGCAATCCTGATGGACCAATGTCTCATTGCCTGGATGTGGTGATTTGGTGAGTTTCAGTTCTTTGACACTTTTTTTGAGAGCCCTGAAGGTCTTTTCCCAAGGAAGGAACTCAGACAAAACAAATACAAGCTTCAAGCTTTAGGACCAGAAGGGTAAACTTCTGTGTTTATCTGAAAGAACAGTCTATGGGACTATTGGATCAGTTTCACTTTCACTTAGTATATTGTTTTCAACGTTTATCCACATAGCATGTGTCAGTACTTCATTCCTTTTTATGACTGGGTAATATTCCATTATATGGATATACAACATTTTATTTACCCTTCATCAGTTGACGGACATCTAAGTTCTTTCCACTTTTTGGCTATTATGAATAATGCTGCTGTGAACATTCACGTATGCATTTTTGTATAGCCATATGTTTTCAATACTCGTGGATATATACCTAATGAGAGGAATTACTGTGTCATATGATAATTCTATGCTTAATTATTTGAGGGGCTGCCACACTGTTTTTCACAGCAGCTGCAGCATTTTACATTCCTACCAGCAGTGTATGAAGGTTCCAGTTTCTTCACATCCTCAGCAACACTTGTTATTGTCCATCTTTTAAATTACAACCATCCTAGTGGGTGTGAAGTGGTATCTCATTTGGTTTTTATTTGTATTTCCTTGATGACTAATGATATTGAGCATCTTTTCATGTGTTTACTGGCCATTTGTATATATCGATTCAGATTCTTTGCCCATTTTTAAGTTGGGTCAGTTTTTTTTTTTTTTTTTTTAGGTGATATCTCACCCTGGTGCCCAGGCTGGAATACAGTGGTGTGATCTCAGCTCACTGCAACCTCCGCTTCCCGGGTTCAAGTGATTCTGGTGCCTCAGTCTCCCGAGTAGCTGGGATTACAGGAGCCTGCCACCATGGCCAGCTAATTTTTTTTGTAGTTAAAAAAAAAATTACAAAAGAGACAGGGTTTTGCCATGTTGGCCAGGCTGGTCTCTTTGTGAGTCTTAATCCTTCAGTCTCAGACAAAACATACATTTCTCAAGAACTGTGATTAGCTGGATTATTTGCTTATCTTTCTCCCTGCTAGTTTGTAAACTGAGGATAGGCCACTATATCCATTGTTCTTGGCACCAAAGAGAAACTCAATAAATATATTTTGAATGAATAGGGCTTTCTCCTTTTAAAGATCCCTTCAATACAGTAACCATACTATGTATAAGTAGCCACAAGCCCATTCAATGATACTATTAGCTCTTATAGTCCATTTGTCTCCATCTTGTCTACAACAATATGATGAGAGACTTTGCTAAATGCAATGGTAAAAATCAAAATACAGGCTGGATACGGTGGTTCATGCCTGTAATCCCAGCACTTTGGGAAGTCAAGGTGGGAGGATTGCTTGAAGCCAGGCATTTGAGACCAGCCTGGGAAACACAGAGAGACTCCCATTTCTATGAACCACATGCCCAACCCCAAAAAGAAAATAAGCATGACTGGGTTAAAGTGACCGAGGATGGCTTACTGGCTGTTCAAGTGACTTTACCTGGTGGTTTGTGGAATATTTACCTTCACCCAGGTGGGAGGATTGCTTGAGTCAATCCTCAGTGTGATTTCAGGAACTTGATTGTGGATTAGATTCTCAGGGATATATTCACTAAGTAAAAGCCATAACAGCTACTCTTAAGTAAAATAGTGAATGAATCAAACACTCTAAATCCCTGGTACTGTGCTAAGTTCTTTCTGTATTTTATCTTATTTGATATTGCAAACCTTTGATGTGTTAATACTAATTACTATCTCCATTTTTACAGGTAAGGAAACTAATATTGAGAGATTAAGAGACTAGCCCAAATCACAGAGTAAATGAGATTTGAATCCAGTCCTGATTCCAAAGTCTATTCTCTTTATAGTATTCTAAATTCAAAAAGTCTAAATTATAAGATAGAGAGCCAGTTTTACTTTATAACAGGATTAGAATGGTAGACGAAATCTGATACTCACACTTCTAGCCAGCACATCCTCTTCCTGAAGGCAAATATGCAGGAAATCAGGTTATAATAAGAACTTCCTTTGGTGAAGGCTGGGTGCAGGGGCTCACACTTGTAATTCCAGGGTAAGGAAACCCTAGGAAAGTCATAGCTGCTAGAAAGAACAGGGTGAGGCAAACGAGAGACCAAGTCTCTGTGGCGCTATCAGTTAAGCTAGGTTTGACTGCAAGTCATAGCAAACTCCATGAAAATGGCTTAATAACAGTAGCATTTCTTGTTTTCTTAAAATCCGGAGGTAGGTCCTCAGTATAACAATGTTGTCAGAGATGCTGGCTCTTTTGCTCCTTCCACTCTGCATTCTTCAGTGTGTGGCTCTGACTTCCCAGTGGTTGCAAGTTGGTGACCACAGTTCTGAGCTTCACATCCTCATAGAACATACCCTATTTAAGAAATAGGGAGGATAAAGGACCTTCTATATGGCTCTTTCTTTTATCAGAGTAGAAAATCTTTCCCAGAAGTTGTTTCCAGATCAACATCTCATTTGACAGGATTAAGTCAACATGACTTACTCATGTAAGAATAGAATGAACATAATCTTAAACCAATTGGATTCATCCTTTGGGGCAGGGCGTGTTGAGTTCTCAATGAAATCAGGGTTCTGTCAGTAAGGAAGAAGGAGGGATGGCAATTGCATGGACAACCAACAGTCTTCACTGTATACTTCTCCGTTTAATGTCACTTTTACGAT
Source organism: Cheracebus regulus (assembly GCA_963574635.1). NCBI lineage: Eukaryota > Metazoa > Chordata > Mammalia > Primates > Pitheciidae > Cheracebus > Cheracebus regulus. The sequence goes on along the minus strand of CAUYQU010066279.1, from coordinate 12,839 downwards.
TTTGTTTACTACATACCTGCTGATGTCTCCCATATCTATCTATATACAGTTATCTTTCTGAGTTCCAGGTACCTTGTCATCTGCCCATTGTACATCTGCAATCGAATGTCTTTCTAGTAGCTCAAATAACATGTCTAAAATTTTACTCATCGTTCATCCTGGAATGGAGACTTCCATATTTCTACCAAAAATATGGTTAAGATGCTGCCACTCATCCAGTCTCCAGTACCAAGAAACAGGGTCATCTTAGAATACTCCTTCCCCAAATCTACCACAACTAATTCCAAGATCCCTTGATTTTTCAACTAAACAGATCTTGCATTTATGCTTGGATCTATTAGTTCTTTTAAAATTCTTTTTTATATTTTTTAACATATTTATTTATTTATTTATTCTTTGAGACCAGGTCTCACTCTGTTGCCCAGGTTGGGGTGCAGTGGTGTGATCACAGCTCACCGAAGCCTCCATCTCCCAGGCTTAAGTGATCCACCTACCTCAGCCTCCTGAGTAGCTGGAAGTATAGGTGCGCACCACCATGTCCAGCTAACTTTTTTATTTTATTTTTTATAAAGACAAGGTCTTACTATGTTGCCTAGGCTGTCTTCAAACTCCTGACCTCAAGTAATCCTCCTGCCTTGGTCTCCCAAAGTGCTGGGATTACAGGTCTGAGCCTCCTTACCTAGCCTATTAGTTGTTTTTAGTGTAGCTCTGTATGTGTGTTTGTATAAAGATAGGAACACATGTGTTGTGTATGTGTAATGTGAGCTTTAAGTAAACCTGGAAAGATTATCATTCTAATCCCATATATGCATACTGGCAGCTAACAAAGAGGAGAGAAAAAAATATAAAATCTTGGTTTGGTTTTATAAAGTAACACTAAATATAGTTATTTATGTAAACATTTACCATTTGTCCCTAATTACTGTGCAGTAAAATAATGAATATGTGTCAGAGAATTTTGTTGCAAGCTTTATTCAGTTATGACTGATAACAGTGAACTCACTATTGTTGATAATAATGTAACACTATGATCTGATCACAATTTTTAGCACCTAGAAGAAGCATTGATTACATTCCAGAAAAGAAAGTTTTGATAACAGTAGTGTCATGGTTGTCAAAGCTGAGTTCATCTCATTTTAGCTTGTAGGACTTGATTGCAGGTGGAATTGAATGAAACGAGAATGCCCAGGCAAGTTTAAAGGCAAAAGAGTCAAAGATCAGACCAATTATTGGCTCAAAGTAATTAATGTACATTTATTACGTAATTACAGGACTCCCAAGTACTAGAATGCAGAGTTTCATGACTATGGAATAAGCACAACTTGGACCAAAATGCCTCGTATTAATAAAATCAAATTTCTTCATCCTGGAAAACACTGTCTGTTATTGTGGAGGATGCAAGGAGCTCCCATAAATATAATACGTTATAATTATCTTAAATATATCTATAAATACATATATAAATAATAATTTAAAAATAACATCTCATGTTTTGCCTTCTTGAGGCCCAGCTTCAAGAAGTACTTTAACAAAATGACCTCCCTGATTAGCATAAAAAACTGTTGATGCAGGAAGGCTTAGGTATTATTCCCTTCATTTTGAAAACAATAAAACTGAGGTCCCAGAAACTTATGCTATTTAATTAAGAGTTCATCAACAACTTAAAAGTAGAAGGCAAACAGCTAAAATGGAATCCTAGGTCTGTGGGTTCTCATTTCAACTGTTATTGTGCATAGTTTTCTTATGTCTTAATTTGTCCATCTGTAATATGGGTAGAGTCTTTTTGGTAGCCACATTCAGTAGCTCTGGTCCTCCTAAGATTATTATAAAGAATAATAATTAAAATGATTGGTACTATGCAAAGTATAGGGTGTTCTTTAAATAACAAACCACATTATATGTTAGTGTTGGTTCCACTAGACATTGTTCCTCTCTCACAAAGAGTGTAAACATTCATTTAGAATCACAAAGGCTCAGCACATGCTCAGCAAATGACTAACAGTAAAGGATTTATCTTCTTCATGTACATGGTACATATAAACTGTCAACACTGTACAAGTGAGTAGACTCCAGAGCTAAGCCTGGTTTTCCAGTATCTGAAAGTCAGTGATAAAGGGTGGCCCCCTTGCCAAGCACACCAAACTGTCTTGCATTGTGGCAATAAGCAAATCTGGATGGGCAACTGATCTGAAGTAGCTCTTAGTTCCTTGAGTTTCCCAGAAGAAGAGGAGGTTGGTCTCACTACCTGTGATGGTTTTGGGTATTTCAGGCATCTCCTATTCAGAAAAGAAGATAATTCAGTTATAGAACAAGATGTTAGAAAAAGGACTAAACTCAATCCCTTGGCATTTGGCCTTCATGAGAAACAGCACTTTAGGACTATGGCTGTAACATGATGCTATAGGCCCTTCATTTATTTGTTCATTCAGCAAGCATTTATTACATCGGATTAGATGTGTGGCCTGTCTATCAATAAGAGTTGATCTCCTTATTTGATTGGAGAGAGATCTAAATTAGTTATGAAGATTGCCAATGACACTAGTATCTCACTGTCTCCAGGCAGGTAGGAGTGAAACATTGTTTCTGTCCTGCCTTCAACATAGGCCTAAAGCATTTTGCATCAAATCCGAGCACTGGTGATTCTAAGCCCCCTAAACATTTTGATCTTTAAGTGAACAAATCATACCTTTGGGAAATCAATTAGTATTTAGATGACATTTATCTCAGTATTTAAGTCAACAGTTGAAGGTTAAACACACAGACATGCAAAATTCCTAAGTATATCAGTAGCTAAACTCTTTCGATATACTCTCCTTAGAATGTACTTTTCTTGTGAGTATGAGTGGAATTTAACAATACTTCTATGGAAAAATAGATTTCAAATTCCAAGTTGAGATGCTTCTTTCCTACTTTTTAAAATCTAAAGCAAGTAAATATACTTTTGAGGCTTCCTTGTGGTTTCTGATGTCAACAAAGATTTATTTCCCAAATCTATTCCTCTTCTAGTTTTTCTCTTATCAGTAAATGGTGTTTCTCCTCTTTCTTCTGTTGATTCTGTCTCCAAAATATAACCAATTCTGTTTCTTTCCACCTCTTTTCTTTACCCCACCCGATGACTGCTGCTAAACCTCCTCATTGGGCTTTCTGCTTTCTCTATTGCCTTCCTTCTGATCTGTTTTCTATTTTAGGAAATATAAGTGAGGTCAAGGCATTTCTCTGTTTGAAATCCATTAATGGCTTTTCATTGTACCTCAAAAGAAATCCAGATGCAAGCTCTGCAAGCACTAGTCCCTACATATTTTTCCTCCTTCTCACAATGCCCCAGTTCCAAGAGTGCTTCTTCTGATCCTTGGAACTGTCCTTTATGATCTTAAAGTTGTAGGGCCTGGGGACATTCAGACCCCTCTTAATGTTCTACCCCCAAACCCCCAACCATGACCCGCCCCATCCTGTTGGCAGCTCTCATCTCACAAGGAGCACTGTTCTTATCACTTTATCTAAATAGCACTCTCTCACTTTATCTTAGCACCCTATTCTGTTTTTTTTTTTTTTTATCTTGCTCTTTTGTTAGTTGTTTGGGTTATCTCTTTTCCATATCCTCTAGAAGACCAAGTTCTATGAGATCAGGGATTTTGATGCACCACTGTCTATATAGCTGTCGGCACTATGCCTGAAAAATAAAAGGCTATCAATGAATAATGCTAGTCTTTATTCATTGATATGAATAAGCTACTACCTTACTCTGTGGACATCACTTGATTCAGGTAGAAAAGCACAGGTGTAATTTGTAGAAAAGCAAGTGTGTAATTTGTAGATTACACACTTACAAATTGAGTCACCTACTTATGAGTAGAGAAAACATCTAAGGTTATAGTTTGTGTGTGTGTGTGTGTGTGTGTGTATTTGTGTGTGTGTTTGAGGGGCAAAGTGGTAGTAGAGATAGGGCTGGGATGAGGAATTATGCTGGCATCAATGCAGAGAGAGGGGCACTGGAAGTAGCAAGGCTCATTTTGGGACTTGGCTCCCAGCCTTTTGCTTTGTGCCCATTGGCAGGTGATTAATTCTCTCCGATCTCAGTTGGCTTATTTGAGTTCTTGGAGGCAGGCCACATTGTCCTAATGTCTAATATCATGTAGGTCAGATAACAGATGTCAGTAAAGATCAATGGAATAAATGGATGTCCTGGGATGGGAGGTGAACAGGGTCAGACAAGGAAATGAAAAAGAAGAAGGTAATTTATCTCTTATTTACTTTTGCCACCTCTATTATATTTTCTTACAGATCCTGCCTAGGCATGCCTCTGGAGTCAATGGGAGTGGGGTGGGCAGGTGGGGGCTGTGGTAGGAAGGAAAGAGGACGGTGTCACCTTGTTAGGGGTATCTGCCTACTGGGCTTATTTACAAACATATGAGTTGTAAATGAGGGTAAGGTAGAGACAAAGGGAAACTGACCTTCAGCAACACCGGTTGGTTTTCATCTTGGGCACTCACATACAATCGAGTTTTTGAGATTCTTAGAGTCACATAATCTTTGTCATCATCCTTTGATGATATATAAGCATCCATGTCAAATTTCACTGGTGAAGAGAAGAACCAAAAAGGAAGTAAATTCATTGTATTTATATAAAATCAAGTGCTGATGTAGATTGTGTGTGTGTGTGTGTGTGTGTGTGTGTGTGTGTGTGTGTGTGTATGTGTATTAGGTCCCTACTTATGGTGTAAATACCTAGAAGTCAGGAATGGAATTGTATACATCTTTGTATCCTTCACAATGTCCACCACACTCACCGGGCAGGTAAATACCTGGTTAATGTTCTTAGAATTTTCTACATTGAATGAATTCTTGGGGGCTGAATAAAGTGTTGAATCTCTTATAATTTCATGAGTGGGATAAGACCTTGTAATTTCTTTTTTTTTTTTTTTTTTTTTTGAGACAGAGTCTCTGTCACCCAGGCTAGAGTGCAGTGGCGCGATCTCGGCTCACTGCAACCTCTGCCTCCCACGTTCAAGCGATTCTCTTGCCTCAGCCTCCTGAGTAGCTGGGATTACAAGTGTGTGCCATCACGCCCCACTAATTTTTGTATTTTTAGTAGAGACAGGGTTTCAACATCTTGGCCAGGCTGGTCTTGAATTCCTGACCTTGTGATCCACCCATCTTGGCCTCCCAAAGTGCTGGGATTACAGGTGTGAGCCACTGCGCCCGGCCAAGACCTTGTAATTTTTTAGATCATGAGTTTACAGTGACCTAACATGTATCATATGTTCCTAAACCCTGACCTAACATGGAGGAGTTTAGGAACATATGACACACTCATATGTTGCTAGTGATATTGAAAAGTAGTTCAGTTTTTACTAAGAGAATAAAGTTTAATAAGAACTGTCAAATTATCTATGCCCATTAATCTAGGCATTCCACTTTGGGATATGCTCTAAAGAAATCACCAGATAGGAGAAAAAACAATAATATATACAAAGATGTTTGCAACCAAGTTATTTAGAGTAAACCCAAGGGACCAACACAGCAACATGAATGAATTGTCTAGTGCCATTAAAAATGGCAAATATATATATGATGTCAATATGGGAAAATTGTGGAAATAATATTGAGTAGGAAAATAGAACATAAAATAATTTGTAAATGTAGAGTTGAAGGCATATTAGCTAAAGTGCATCCAATCAGAAAAAGTCTTGCTTTTTTATTGCAAAGTTGCCTCTCTGGACCTTCGAAAATATGTAACTGTTGACATGTCCTGAAAATAAAACATGTCTGCCATGAAAATTGCATATGTGTGATAAAAGGTTTGGGACACTAAACTTCATCCTTTAGGCCATATTTGTAGCTTATCGGCGGTTTTGCCTCACGAATATGTTATCAGAGATAATAAAGACCTTTCTAGTTGGGTGTTACTTGTGAGGTGGATCAATAGACTTTTTAAAGGAGAGCAATTGTTCTTTATTGGCTTCTGGGTAAATCTAAGAAAGTCATTTAATATGTCTGACAGTCAGTTTCCTCAGTTTTAAAATTGGGGGTAAGAATGTCTGAAAGAACCAAGGAGGTAGAGTACATTAGCAAGCTCTGTGTACGACTCTGTGCTCTCAAAGACAGGAAACTTCTCCCTTGTGGAACTTCCACATTTAGTTGGAACTTCTGCCCTGGTGTGGGATTTTTACAGGGTCACTGTGCTTCAAGCTATTCTAGAATAATTGTGCAACCCAGGACTCTGAAGAGGTGTGTTTTTTGCAAGAAGAAAGATTGAAATAAATAAGTAAATGAAAGGAGGAGAAAGTGACAGAAATGTCTAGTGCTATTTTAATATACCTGCTTCATCCAGATTTTGTAATGCAGTAGTCATGAGGTGCTGATCGTTGGTCCGAATTATACTTTGATGATTGAGGGCGACATTCAGGATGAATTGGTGTTTCCTGGTCTTATTAAAGTTGTATTTTGCATTGCTCAGGAAGCTGAAAGGTGCTGACCTCGGCTTGATGATGTCTATAACCATGATCACAAGTTCTGATTAATGTCTATGTACAAACACAGATGATATACACACTCTAGTACAAGCAGGGAAAATAGTTCTAGAGGGGACATTAGGAATATTCCAATCCAGATGAGGAAGCAGAGAGAAGTAAAATCACCCAGGCAGCAGCAGAATTGGTTTTTTAGGATTATCCTTATTGTTACTTATGTGCTTCTTTTTAAACTTCAATTCCTCAGGCAATAGTTTTGTTGATTTTAAAAAAGACTATTTGTGCAACTTTCTCATTTTTCATTGTTTGGGTGTTTCTAACTGATCAGGAAAACTACCAGTATTTCCCATCTATGTTTTCAAATGAATACACTCTGAGAAAAAAATGAATGCATTAAAAATCATTATATATGCACTGAGAGTAAAGATCCACTACCTTTCTGCAAAGTGGCACTATAAATAGCATCACAAATTCTCATGGCACTGGGAAATTCTACTTCTAGAAATATATTCTAAAGAAATAAAGGGTGAGAGAAATGAATATTTATACAAATGTTCATTGTTGCATTGCTTATAATGGTGAAAAATGGGCACCCTAAAATGTTCTTGGTACATTGTTGAGTAAGAAAAGCTGGATATAAAGTTGTAAATAGTGTGATCTTAATACTACTAGACATATTTGTTCACATGTGGGTATTTGTAGAGAGAAGACTTTAAGGAAACAGTGCTGGCAGTAGTAAACTCTCAGTGGCAATATGAGTGATTTTAATTTTTTTTGTATATTGTTACATTTTAAAACCTTCTAGGTGAATGCATGTTATTGCTTAAGTATTATGTTAAAAACAGGAATATTAGGTTTATAGTTCATGTAGAGGCTTCTACAGTAAAGGCATGGAAGAGAAGCCATGATTTTTATACTCAGGTAAAACTGAATTAGATTTGAGGCTCTCTCACTTACAGATGTGTGCCATTGGGCTGTTTACCTATCTCAATGAGCTTAATTCCCTTTTAGGTAAAATAAGAAGGTAGGATTCTTGTGAGGTTTAGACATAATCCAGTCATTAATAAATTGGTATTGCTGGTAGTATTCATACAGGTAGTAGTAGTAGTAATAATAATAATCACTAACATTTATTGGGTGCTTACTAGGTACCAGACATTATTCTAATCCAGAAGTTAGGGAATGTTGACTCATTTAATCTTTTCAACAGTCAGGAGGACTCAGCTAGCTCAGTCTGTATAGCATGAGACTCTTAATCTTTACAACAGTCCAGTGAGTGGGGGACTTTGATTATCTCCATTTTACAGTAGAGGAAACTGAATCACAAAAGATTATGCAACATGCTCAAGGACGCATAGTTAGTATGAGAGGAACATAGCTTGTAAGTGGTGTTAATACTGGGCGGGTACCACCTCCACAAAACAAGCAATCTGAAAAGCTCTGGACTGAGTTTCACAACAAGCACAGCTGGACCCAGGATCATCCAGCTCAGTGGGGGAAACGGTGCCCCCCACTACGGAGGCAGTCTGCCACAACCGAGGCAGTTCACAAAGCAGCTGGGCAGAGCCTGCAGCAGCTCAGCAACGCCTCTGCTGGCAGACTGTGACTAGACTACTCTGGTAGGGCAGGGTATCTATAAAGACAAGGCAGCAGCACAGCAGGGACTTATAAATAAAGCTGACCTTCCTAGGACAGAGCACCTGGAAAAGACGTAGTTATGAGTTCAGCTGCAGCAAACTTAAAGGTACCGGCCCAGCAGCTCTGCATGGAACAGCTGAGCTCCCAGCACAGCACTTGAGCTCCTATAAGGGACTGATTGTCTCCTCAAGCAGCTCCCCAACCCCCATATACCCAAACAGACACCTCATAAAGGGGAGATCAGGCCGACATCTGGTGGATGTCAAGGATAGCAGAGGAAGAAACCTGCAGCAACCCTTGGTGTTCTGCAGCCCCCGCAGGTGATCCCCAGGTTAGCAAGATCTGGAGTGGACCTCCAGAGGTTCTGCAGCAGAGGGGCCTGACTGTTAGAAGGAAAACTAAGAAGCAGAAAGAAATAGCTTCAACATCAACAAAAAGGACATCCACTCAGAGACCCCATCCGAAAGTCACCAACTACAAAGACCACAGGTAGATAAAACCACTAAGATGGGAAGAAACCAGCCCAAAAAGGAGGAAAACACCAAAAACCGGAATGCCTCTCCTCCTCAAAGGGATCACAACTCCTCACTAGCTAGGGATCAAAGATGGATGGAGAATGGATCAGATGAATTGACAGAAACAGGCTTCAGAAGGTGGGTAATAACAAACTTCTCAGAGCTTAAAGAACATGTTCTAACCCAATGCAAAGAAACCTAAGAACCTAGAAAAAAGGTTAGATGAGATGCTAACTAGGATAAGCAGCTTAGAGAAGAATATAAACGACTTGATGGAGCTGAAAAACACCGCATGAGAACTTCGCCAAGCATATACAAGTTTCAATAGCCAAACTGACCAAGCAGAAGAAAGGATATCAGAGATTGAAGATCAACTCAATGAAATAAAACAAGAAGCAAGAATAGAGAAAATAGAGTGAAAAGAAATGAACAAAGCCTCCAAGAAATATGGAATTATGTGAAAAGACCTAATCTACGTTGATAGGCGTACCTGAAAATGATGGAGAGAATGAATCCAAGCTGGAAAACACTCCTCAGGATATTATACAGGAGTACTTCCCCAACCTAGCAAGGCAGGCCAACATTCAAGTCCAGGAAATACAGAGAAAACCACAAAGATATTCCTCAAGAGGAGCAACCCTAAGGCACATAATCGTCAGATTCACCAGGATTGAAATGAAGGAAAAAATGCTAAGGGCAGCCAGAGAGAGAGGTCAGGTTACCCACAAAGGGAAGTCCATCAGATTCACAGCAGATCTCTCAGCAGAAGCTACAAACCAAAAGAGAGTGGGGACAAATATTCAACATCCTTAAAGAAAAGAGCTTTCAACCTAGAATTTCACATCCAGCCAAACTAAGCTTCATAAGTGAAGGGAAAAGAAAATCCTTTATGGACAAGCAATTGCTGAGAGATTTCATCACCATCAGGCCTGCCTTACAAGAGCTCCTGAAAGAAGCACTAAACAAGGAAAGAAACAACCAGTACCAGCCACTCCAAAAATGTACCAAATGGTAAAGACCATCGACACAATAAAGAAAATGTGTCAACTAATGAGCAAAACAACCAGCTAGCATCAAAATGGCAGGGTTCAAATTCACACATAGCAATATTAACCTTAAATGTAAATGGACTAAATGCCCCAATCAAAAGACACAGACAGGCAAATTGGATAAAAAGTCAAAACCAATCGATGTGCTAGTATTCAGGAAACCCATCTCATGTGCAAGGACACATATAGGCTCAAAATAAAGGGATGGAGGAAGATTTATCAAGCAAATGGAGAGCAAAAAAAAAAAACGCAGGAGTTGCAATCCTAGTCTCTGATAAAATGGACTTTAAACCAGCAAAGATCAAGAGACAAAAATGGGCATTACATAATGGTAAAAGGATCAATGCATCAAGAAGAGCTAATGATCCTAAATATATACGCACCCAATATAGGAGCACCCAGGTTCATAAAGCAAGTTTTTAATGACCTACAAAGAGACTTAGACTCCCAACAATAACAGTGGGAGACTTTAACATCCCACTGTCAATATTAGATGGATCAACGATACAGAAAATTAACAAAGATATCTAGAACTTGAACTCAGATCTGGACCAAGCGGACCTAATACACATCTACAGAAATCTCCACCCCAAGTCCACAGAATATACATTCTTCTCAGCATCACATGGCACCTACTCTAAAATTGACTGCATAATTGGAAGTAAATCACTCCTCAGCAAATGCCAAAGAACGGAAATCATAACAAACAGTCTCTCAGACCACAGTGCAATCAAATTAGAACAAAGAATAAAGAAACTAACTCATAACCGCACTACCTTCTCTTGGAAACTGAACAACTGGCTCCTGAATGTCAACTGGATAAACGCTGAAATGAAGGCAGAAATAAAGATGATCTTTGAAACCAACGAGAATGAAGACACAACATACCAGGATCTCTGGGACACATTTAAAGCAGTGTCTAGAGGGAAATTTAGAGCAATGAATGCCCACCAGAGAAGCAAGGAAAGATCTAAAATAGACACCTTACATCAAAATTGAAAGACGTAGAGGAACAAGATTTAAAAAACTCAAAAGCTAGCAGAAGACAAGAAATAACTAAGATCAGAGCAGAACCGAAAGAGATAGAGACACAGAAAATCCTTCAAAAAATCCATAAATCCAGGAGCTGGTTTTTGGAAAAGATAAACCAAATAGACTGCCATCCAGATTAATAAAAAAGAAAAGGGAGAAGAATCAGATGCAATAAAAAATGATAAAGGGGATATCACCACTGACTCCACAGAAATACAAATTACAATCAGAGATTATTACAAACAACTCTATGCACATAAACCAGTATACCTGGAAGAAATGGATAAATTCCTGGACACTTGCATCCTCCCAAGCCTAAATCAGGAAGAAGTTGAAACCTTGAACTGACCAATAACAAGGGCTGAAGTTGAGGCAGCAATTAATAGCCCACCAACCAAAAAAAGTCCAGGTCCAGACAGGTTCACAGCTGATTTCTACCAGACGTACAAAGAGGAGCTGGTACCATTCCTTCTGAAACTATTCCAAACAATCAAAAAAGACAGAATCCTCCCCAAATGATATTATGAGATCAACATCATTCTGATACCAAAACTCGGCAGAGACTCAACAAAAAAAGAAAAAAAATGGTAAAAGCTATTTATGACAAACCTACAGCCAATATCATACTGAATGGGCAAAAACTGGAAGCATTCCCTCTGAAATCCGGCACTAGACAAGGATGTCCTCTGTCACCACTCTTATTCAATATACTATTTGGAAGTTCTAGCCAGAGCAATCAGGCAAGAAAAAAAAAAAAAACAAAGGGTATTCAATTAGGAAAAGAGGAAGTCAAATTGTCTCTATTTGCAGACAACATGATTGTATATTTAGAAGACCCCATCATCTCAGCCCAAAATCTCCTTAAACTGATAAGCAACTTCAGCAAAGTCTCAGGATACAAAATCAATGTGCAGAAATCACAAGCATTCTATACACCAATAACAGACTTAAAGAGAGCCAAATCATGAGCAAACTCCCATTCACAATTGCTACAAAGATAATAAAATACTAGGAATACAACTAACAAAGAATATAAAGGCCCTCTTCAAGGAGAACTACAAACCACTGCTCAAGGAAATAAGAGGACACAAACAAATGGAGAAACATTCCATGCTCATGGCTAGGAAGAATCAATATCATGAAAATGGCCATACTCCCCAAAGTAATCTATAGATTCAATGCTATCCCCATCAAGCTACCAATGACCTTCTTCACAGATCTGGAAAAAATCACCTTAAACTTCATATGGAACCAAAAGAGAGCCTACATAGCCAAGACAATCCTAAGCAAAATGAACAAAGCCGGAGGCGTCATGCCACCTGATTTCAAACTATACTATAAGGCTACAGTAATCAAAACAGCATGGTACTGGTACCAAAACAGAGTTATAGACCAATGGAACAGAACAGAGGCCTTGGAGGCAATGCCACACATCTACAACCATCTGATTTTTGGCAAACCTGACAAAAACAAGCAATGGGGAAACAATTCCCCGTTTAATAAATGGTGTTGGGAAATCTGGCTAGCTGTGTGCAGAAAACAGAAACTGGACCCCTTCCTGACACCTTACACTAAAATCAACTCCCGATGGATTAAAGACTTAAACATAAGACCTAAAACCATAAAAACCCTAGAAGAAAACCTAGGCAAAACCATTCAGGACATAGGCATAGGCAAGGACTTCACAACTAAAACACCAAAAGCATTGGCAACAAAAGCCAAAATAGACAAATGAAACCTAATTAAACTCCAGAGCTTCTGTACAGTGAAAGAAACAATGATTAGAGTGAACCAGCAACCAACAGAATGGGAAACAATTTTTGCAATTTACCCATTTGACAAAGGGCTAATATCCAGAATCTACAAAGAACTAAAACAGATTTACAAGAAAAAAACAAACAAACCCATCCAGAAGTGGGAGAAGCATATGAACAGACACTTTTCAAAAGAAGACATATATGAGGCCAACAAACATATGAAAAAATGCTCATTGTCACTGATTATTAGAGAAATGCAAATCAAAACCACATTGAGATACTATCTCATGCCAGTTAGAATGGCGATCATTAAAAAATCTGGAGACAACAGATGCTGGAGAGGATGTGGAGAAATAGGAACACTTTTACACTGTTGGT